>WEKY01038489.1:0-13342 GCA_013390045.1 Picathartes gymnocephalus
CTGCGGCCGGGCCGGGCCGGGCCTCGCGGCTGAGCCAGATCGGGTCGAGGGTCACGGGGAAACTCCCCGCAGGAGCGGCCGGGACCGGCAGCAGGGGCAGGGCCCGGACCCGGAGCAGCTCCGGCCGGTGCCGGTACCGGGGCAGGGCCCGGAGCCACGGGAGCAGCTGGGGCCGAGCCACGGTCGGGTCCCGGACCCGCAGCTCCAGCCGGTACCGGGGGCCGGCGATGAGGTCCCGGTGCCGGTACCAGCAGGTCCCGGCCCTACGGGAGCACCCGGTACCCGGGGCAGATCCCGGTCCGGCAGCAGCTCCAGCGGCGCCGGGGATGAGGTCCCGGTGCCGCACCCGGCCCCAGAGCAGCACGGGAGTTTTTCGGGAATTCTGGGGGGCTTCAGGATTTTTTGGATTTTGGGGAAATTTTTTTGGAATTTTTAGTGCATTTTGGGGCAGTTTTTGGGAAGTTTTGGGGGGATTTTTTTGGGGATTCCTCTTGGAATTTTGGGGGAATTTTTTGGGAGAATTTTTGGGGTTTTGGCGGTTTTTTATAACTTTCGGGGTTTGGGCGATTTTCGAGGAATTGTTGGGAATTTTGGGGGGAGTTTTTCAGGGATTTTGGGGGGATTTTTGGCAAATTCGGGGGGGATTTTTTCAGAAATTTTCTGGGAATTCCTCAGAATTCCCAATTCCCAGCGTGCCTGGGAGATTTCCGCTGTTGGGAATGGGATCCAGAGGGAAAACAGTCCCAGGCACTGTACAGAAATCCCATTTTTACACTATCTACAACAGGGATGGGATTTCTAGGGAGAAATCCCAGCTATTCCATGAAAAATCCTGGAAAAATCTGCACAATTCCCTAAATTGTTTCTATTTTCAAGGATTTCCTGGTGGTTTCTCCAGAGAATTCCATGATTTTCCAAGGAAAAACTCCAATTAAACCAACCCAGAGCGAGACTCGAAGGAGTCTGGTGAACTCCGGGATTTTCCCCTTTTCCTCTAGAATTCGAAGGAATTTCAGCTGCTCCTTCCCAGCTCTGCTCCGTGGAAAAAAAAAAAAGAAAAGAAAGGAAGAGCTCCCAAAGAAAGCTATTAAATAATTTAATATACAATGGTAAAAAGCTCTGTACATTGGACACGGCCCCGCCGGGAATTCCCAGCAGGAATTCTGGGAATTCCGGAGCTGGGATCAAACCCCGGGCTCCCAGCCCAGCCCCCCCCATGGAATTCCCAAGGGATTTTCCGGATCTTTCCCCGATTTCGCGGATCCTGCTCCAGGCTGAGGCTGATTGAAAGCGGAAAATGGGGAATTTTTGGGAATTCTGCTCCTTCCACGGCGTCTCCGGGGGTTGGGAAAGGCTCCTTTGTTGGGGAAATTCCCTGGAAAACTCCCTGGGGGATTCCCAAAGCTCAGCCCCAACCACAGCTCTCTGGAATTGGGATTTTTCCCAATTTCTCCCCAATTTTTTTCCGGGTTTCTCCCAGAATTTTCGGGATTTGGCCGCCCTGGAAGCAGCCAGATCCCGGCGGGAGCAGCCCGGGATAGTGGAAGTGTCCCTGCCCCTGGGATCGGGATCATCCCGAGGCTTTTTCCAGCCCAAAATTCAGGAATCTCATCCCAAAATTTCAAGCCGGAGCCCAGGTGGGCCCGAAATTCCGGAATATTCCGGAGCTGGAAGGGAAAATGTGCATTTCCTGAGTGGGATTTCGGGAATTTCATCTTTTCCCAGCCCAGGAGAATCCCAAGGGAAAACATTCCAAGGTTTCCAATTGGAGCTGTTGCAGCCCAGTGCTTTCCAGAGGGAATAAAAACTGGGAATGTGCTTCCCAAAAACCCCAAAAAACTGGGAAAACTCCCCCAATTCTCCCCGGGGATCAACATTCCTGATCCAAATCCTGGGATTCTGCAGCTCCTGGGACGGGTCTGGCCCAGTGGGATCCCAAATATCCCCCCAAAAAAATGGGATCCTGGGAATTTGGGAGCCTCTGGAAGCTCCTGTGGGAATTCCAGCCCTCAATTCAGGCTGGAAAATCCCTGGATTTGGAAATTTTTTGGGATTTCTTCCCTGGTTTTTTGAGTTCCAACGGCTCCGAGGGTTTTCCTTAATTCACCAAAAAACCTGGAATAAAAACTCCCAATCCTCAATCCCAGACGATTCCAGGGACATCCAGGTCCTTTGGAGTTTTCCAGGAGATTTAGGACCAGGATTTCCATGGGGGAAAAAAAAAAAGAAAAAAAAATGGAAAATCCAAATTTTTGGGAATGGAACAAAAAAACCCTCATCCCTGGAATGAATTCCAGAGGGAAAAATTGAGGAATTGGGGTGGAAAAAATTCCCTGCTCTGGGAAAAAGATGGGATTTGGGAAGGAAAAATGGTGGGAATTTTAAGGTTTCTTCCCATCCAGGTGGGATTAAAAAAATTCCCCAAAATCTCTGGAAGTTCCAGGGCTTTGGTTTCCCTCTCTCCAAGAATTCCAGAGTCCTTTTTCCGCCCCCTTTTCCAGAAATCTGGAGAAATTCCAAGTGGGGAAAACAACCTGACTCCACCCCAGGCCCTGCTGGAATCCTGGGAAAACTTCCAGCTTTTTCTCTGGGATTCAGCATTCCCAGATTTCTGGGACAACTCGGCTGGAAAATTCCCAAAAAAAACGCGGGCTAAAATGGGGAATTTAACCTGGAAAAACCTGGGGAAAACCTGAGAAATCCTGGAAAAGGGAATTTTGTGCTGAGGGCAAGGCTGGAATCTCATCCCAAACCTCTGGATCCGGATTTCATCCTGGATTTGGGAATTCTTAAGGCACGGCTGCCTTCAGGCTGGAAAAACCTGGGATCAGCAGGAAAATTCCTGATTTTTCCCAACGCCAAAGGCGTGGGGAGAGCCGTGGCTGCGGGAGAGAGATCCCAGGAAATCCTGGAATTGCTCCTTCCCGAAGGACGGGAATTTCCCCTGCAGGGATCCGATCCAGGATTCCCGGATCCCGGCATCCCCAGGGATCCGGGGCTGCCATTCCCAGCCCTCCTCCTTCCCTGGGAATTCCCACCGGGATCAAACCTTGGCATTCACCTGGAAAAGCAGCTCCGGAGGCTCTGGGAAATTCCTGGGAAATCCCTGCTTTTTCTCACTGCCACAGGGAATTCGGGAGCTTTTCCATGGATTGGGTTCTTTTGTTGGTTTTGGTTTTTTTCCCAAGTTTTTGACGCCTTTTTTTTTTTTTTTTTTTTTTTTCCATCCGGGATGTTGTTGGTGGATTTCCTGGGAATTTCCTGGGATTTTTCCTGGGAATTTCCTGGGATTTCCCGGGATT
This sequence comes from Picathartes gymnocephalus, assembly GCA_013390045.1. Classification (NCBI taxonomy): domain Eukaryota; kingdom Metazoa; phylum Chordata; class Aves; order Passeriformes; family Picathartidae; genus Picathartes; species Picathartes gymnocephalus. Next base: position 3,303 of record WEKY01038489.1, read on the forward strand.
CACAGCAGGCTGGCCAGGCTGGTGGTGGGGCCGTTCTGGGCCTGGAACTGCACTGGGGGGGGTCCGTCCGTCCACTGCAAGGGAAAAACGGGATCAGAATCCCGGGAAAACTCCCGGGAAATGCTGGGAATTGCGGGCTCACCGCCATCAGGCTGTGCTCGGGCAGGCTGCAGGGATGGGGCTGGGGCTGGAAAAGCGGGAATGGGCTGGGAATTCTGGGAATTCTGGGAATTACCGTGATCAGGTTGTGCTCGGGCAGGCTGCAGGAGTGGTGGGAGGGGGTGGGAATTTTGGGAATTCCGGGAATTACCGTGATCAGGTTGTGCTCGGGCAGGCTGCAGGCCTCGATGTGGTCCTGCAGCAGCTGCTGCGAGAAGTTCTGGTGCATCTGAGCGGCCTCGTGAGCGTCCAGGGCGTTCCCACACGCCTTGTTCAGGTCTGGGAGGGCAGGGAAAGCCCCTGAGCTTCCCAAAATCCCAGCCAGGAAAAGCCCCTGAGCTTCCCAAAATCCCTGCCAGGAATTCCATCCCAAAATCCCAGCCAGAGCCCTTTCTCCAGTTTAAATCCATTCCCTGTGTCCTGCAATTCCCATCCCTTATCCCAAATCCTCCCCAGCTCTCCTGGAGCCCCTCTGGAAGTGGCTCCAAGGTTTCCCTGAAGTTTCCACTCTCTCACTTTCCTTGGACACTCCCAGTGATGCAGGGGCAGCCCCAGCTCCTCTGGGAATCCCCTCCCAGGCAGGAATTCCCTCCCAGTCTCCCCATTCCCAGTTTAAATCCATCCCCCTTTATCCCAGATCCCTCCATCGCTTTATCCCAAATCCCTCTCCAGCTCCAAGGTTTTCCCTGGGGATCAGCCCCAGCATTCCCAGTTTTCCAGGGGGATCCCGGCTCACCCCGGAGCAGGGCTGAGGACCAGAGCTGCACCGACATGTCAGGGATCTTGCTGGCCAGCTGCATGGCTGGCACCACCATGTTGTTGCTCTCCTGGGAAAAACCGGGAAGGAAAAGGGAAAATTGGGATATCTGGGAATTTTTCCCACCCTTTCCAGCACGGGTTTAGCCAAAAAGACGGAAAATTCCGGGTGGGAAATGGCATTTTTGTTGTGGGGTCTGGCTTGGGATGGAGGGGGGTGAGATGCTCAGGATTCCCGAGGACTTCTGGGAAAATCGAATTATTCCCGGCCATATCCTGATTTCCCGGGGGGTGCCAGTGCTGGGATGCGGGGTTTGGGAATCACCCTGTGGTTGCCCAGCACGTAGAAGATGTGGCCCAGCAGCACGAGCGAGCACGCCGTCAGCCGGTTCAGGTCCTCGGCGTTGGACATCTTCAGCGTCTCCCGCAGGAACCGCCTGCGGGAACGGCGACAGACGGGGACAGTTAGGGAAAAATTAGGGAAAATGTGGGATCTCACACCTCCCAGAATATCCTGGGTCAGCTCCAGGAGGAATTCACGGCAGGAGCTGGGGTGAATGAGCTGCAGCAAAGGGAATTCCCGAATTTTCTCTGGGGGTTGGGCCGGAGCTGCTTCCCTTGGGAAGCTGCTGATCCCTGGGATGGGAGGGAGAGTCCCAACATTCCCAGGGATTCCTTGGGACTGCAGGGAATGACATTCCCAAGAAATCCTTGATTTTGCAGGGACTAAGATCCCAAGATTCCCAAGGATTGCGGGGAATAAAATTCCCAAGGAAAGAGCTCTTCCCCCCCCAGCTCTGGGTAATCCAGGATAAATCCCCAGGAACTGGGTGGAAAGGGAACCCTGGGGATTCCCACGCCCATCCCAGAAAGCTGGATTGAGGCTTTCCCTGGATTTTCCCACTTTTCCAAGGTTTGGGACTCACTTGGCCTCGTTGTACCTCCCCTGGAAGAAGGAGAAGAGCCCTCGGATGTAAAACGCTGCAGCCCGGAGACAGTGGGAGCTGTGGGGGGAAAAGCATGGATACACCTCAGCATCCCAGCCCAAATCCCGGGAATTCCAACCCAAAACACAGCTCCAGGCAAAGAATTCCCACCCAGGCAGAAAATCCATGGATACACCTCAGCATCCCAGCCCAAATCCCGGGAATTCCAGCCCAAAACACAGCTCCAGGCAAAACTTTCCCACCCCGAGCTTTCCCCTTGGAATTCTGTTGGAATTTTTTCCCTTTATTTGTTTTAAATGCTGCTGTAAATCCCAAATCCGAGTCATTCCCGTCCCGGGATGCTGGGATTTGTTGGAATTCTCACCTCACTGGGAAGTTGTGGTCAGGATTTATCCTTTCCAACAAACTGTAGAGCTGGAAAATGGGAGAGGAAATGGAAAAATCGATTTTCCAAGAAGAAAATCAACCCCCAGGTGTGAAATTCCACCCCAAACCACCCCCAATTTATCCTGATATTGGGAATTTTAGGCTCGTTTTGATCCCCAAAAAATCAGGTTTTATCCAAAATATCCTCCAATTCCACAGGATTTCCTGGATAATAATTGTATTCCCACGGAAAACGTGGAGCTGGATTTGATAATAAATTTTATACTGGATTTGATTCCTTAAAACCAGAATTTAATTAAGGAATTCATGAATTTTAGGGATAATTTTTGCTTCCCAAGATTTTTTTCCCAAATCCTATGTGCAGGGAGCAAAATTCCTGCGGAGAATCTTCCCAAAGAAAATCCCTGAAAGCTCTGAGAGGGGGAAAATGGGGAATTTTGGGAATAAAACAGCAAAACTCAGGGGCAGCTCCCTGTTTCTGGGAATTTCTGTGATTCCCTGGAACTCCTGGACATGGAAAAGGGATGGAAAAGAGATGGAAAATGAAGCCAAGGGGTTGAATGAGAAATGTCAGAGTTAAACCCTCATTCCCATGGGAAGAATTCAGGGAATAATCCAGAGTATTTGCAGTTTTCCATCTGATTCCTTAGGAATTCCCGCTCTCCTGATGAAGGAGCTGCTGCCAGCAAGGCCCTGATGGCAAAAATACCCAGGAAAAGCCAAATCCCAGGGATTTTTCCAAGGAAAAGCAGGCTCTGGTCCCAGCTCACCTCCTGGTGCCGGTTCCCCTCCCGGATGTAAACGCTGGCCAGGTTGGTGACAATGAAAGCCCAGAGCTCCTGGTGGGTTGTGAGCTGGGAAGGAGAAAATTCCCAAATTTTTCAGTCCTTCCCTCAGGATTCCTTCATTTCCCCAAAAAATCCCGGCTAAAAAACCATTTATTGGTGTTTTAATGTCATTAATTTCCCCCTAATCCAAGGAAAACCATGAATAAACAATGGAATTAAAGAAAGTTTCCCTTCCAGATTCCCATTTCCATCCCCAAGGCCCATTCCCAGGTTTTCCAGAGGGAAATTTGGGAACGGGGTCTCACCCTCAGAGCTGTAGTGAACTGTGCTTCTGCATTGTCCATGCAGTTGACAGAGATGCAGTACAGGCCCTGGAAAAGAAAGGAAAATTTTGGGAATGCAGCCCAGAACATTCCAAAATCCATGGAAATGTTGGGATAACAGCAGGAAAAAGGGACCAGCGAGGCTCGGCTCAGGGGAAAAATCAGGAATTTCTACAAAACTCCCCACGTGAAGGCCCTGCTGGCAAAAATCCCCAGGAAAAGCCAAATCCCAGGGATTTTCTCTCCAGAAAAGCTGGACTTCCTGGAGCAATTTGGGATAATGGGAAGTGTCCCTGCCCACCCAAACCACCCTGGAATTGTTTTTCCAAAGGGATCTAAGCTGGGAATGAGCCCCACCCTGCAGTGGGTGATGCAGCTCCTGTCATTCCCAGGGAACTTCCCCCTCTGGAATTCCCAGGGCTCATCCCAAAAAACTCACCAGGAGCGTGTGGAGCTGGGCAGCGTGGTTGGAGAAGAGCCTGGGAGATTGCTGGCACAGCTGGCACACCTGGGAAATCTGGGAAAAACAACAACATTCCCAATTTCTGACACATTCCCCAAGAATTCCTGCTCCAAATCCCACTCCTGGGATCCAGGGATTGGCTCCAGGATCCCGAATCCTGGGGAAAGGGAGAGGCTGGGTGTGCTTCCAGCCCAGGGAGAGGGAATTCCTCACTTCCCTGCCACATTCCAGCTGCTCTGGGATGCTTCTCTCCCCTCCCCGGGGCTCACAGGCACACATCCCTCCTGGAACACTGAGGGTTTTCCAGGAAAACTGGGATCAAGCCTTGCAGAAAGTGGGATGGGGATGGGTGTCAGGAGACAGGGGGCTGAATCCCTCCCCGTTCCCAGTAAAGCTGACAGCTGGGATTGGATGATCCAGTGCTGGGATGGATTCCCAGGATTTTTAAGATGATTGGAAAAAGGGGGAAAAAAGTTCATTTTCCTCTGGAACAACAGAAATCAACCAGGAATGTAAAAAACTGGGAAAGCCCTGGAGAAAGCAGGAACGTGGGGAGGAAGAGGAAGGAGCCAGCCTGGAATGGGCGAGGTGGGACAATCCGCCTGGAACTCCCACCAGGAAAAGCATCAATCCCATCAATTACTGATCATTCCAGGATCAATCCCAAAGTGTTCCTAAATAAATAATTCAGGAGGACGATCCCACATTTCCCAAGTCCTGGGCTGCATCCATGGATAATCCAGCAGGAACTCCCAGGTTTGGGAGGCCATTCCCGGGGAACATTCCCATTTTTCAGGAGCCGTTCCCAGCTGGAATTCCCGGTTACCTCCTGCAGGGCCGTGGCCTTGTGTCCCGTGACCAGCCTGCACATGATGATGTGTTCCAGCAGGATCACTTGGAATGAGGACAGGATGGGGCTGCAGTCCAGCACTGGGAAGGGAAGGAGCAGGAATTCCCTCAGTGGGATTTCAGGAATGTTTCAAACCCCATCAAACAAAAAAAAAAAAAAACCAAAAACCCTCCCAAAAGTTGATTTTTTTTTTTGTACTCGAAGCAACCACCCGGCCTTGCAATCAGGTTTGGAATCTCAGTTTCAGGCTCAGGCTGCGGGGTGGGTTTAAATGAGGAATAAACTGTGGAATTCTGCTGGATTCCAGCTGAATCCCAAGGCCTTTCTTCCTTACTTTTGAGCTTCTCCAGCTGCATGAGGGCTTTGTCCGTGTATTTCTGAGCCTTCTCCAGGTAGCCTGCCTGCATGGAATGCATCACTGTCACCTGCAGGGAGCACAGCGAGGATTATCCAGCCGGGAATTCCCCTGGGATGCAGTTCCCACGGAACCTGGGGGATTTTTGAGCTCCTCCCCACCCAAACTGTTCCATGATTCCCAGAATTTATCTGTGCACAGAGGGAAGGGCTGGGAATGCACAGAATTCCCCAAATCCCCAATTTTTAACATCACTTAGGATTTGGAATCATCTGCAAGCAATGGAATAAAAGCCTTCAGCAATTCCGAGTCCGGCTCTCGCCAAGCTGATAAAATTAAACCAAAGTGGCTCTGTGTTCTACAAATAACTCCACTTGCATTTGAGTCGGGTGTCAATTAATTAATTAATTAATTATTAATTAATTCCCATTTCAAGCCTGGAATCCCCTCACACACCCAGCAGCTCCCTCAGCATCTCCCCACAGACACTGAGGGCACCTGATAAAATTAAGCCAAAGTGGCTCTGATTTGTACAAATGACTCCAGATTCACTTTATTTGGGTGTTAATTAATAAATTAATAAATTAATAATTAATTATTTCCCTTTTCCAGCCTGGAATCCCCTCGCACTCCCAGCACCCCCTCAGCATCACCCCGCGGACGCTGAGGCACAACCAGCACCGGGAGCTGCAAAACCCACGGGTGCCGGCTCCAGATCATTAAGGAACCCTCATTAATCAGCAGCGAGCGCTAACGAGGAGCTCTCACCAGGTAGACCAGCACACACATGTGCTCCTTGGGCAGCCAGTGGAAGAGGTCGGCGGGGTTGCTGGGCAGGATCTCGTCGTCGTGCAGGGTGGAGATGGTCTGGATGCACTGCTGCAGCTGCTTCAGGCACGGCTTCACGCTCTTCACCTGGCCAGGAAAGAATTCCCGCCGGGAATTCCCCACATTCCCGCTGCTGGACTGCTCTGGGCCACGGGGGGGGCTTCCCAGGGGGTTGGCAACACCCACGTTTAGGGGGTGTGGGGTTGATTTAGGATTGGTGATGCTCAGCGCTTCTCGGTGCTGAGCGGGAGCAAGAGGCGCTCAAAGTATTCCCAAAAATTCCAAAAAAATCCCCAAAAATCTCTGTTGTCACCTCCAACACACCACGGAAGCAACAGAGGCCACCACAGATCTAAAAATCCACAGAGAACACCTCCAAATTAATATAATTTCCACTTGGGATTAAAATCGATGAGAATTCGCTTCTGTTATAAAAAAATCCCCAAAAAAACCCCTCAGGGCTGATTTTCCAGGAAATATCCCTGTCCCACATTCCCAGCTGGAATGTGCCACGTACCTGGCCGGCATCCAGGTAATGTGTGACCTGCAGGACCAGGAAGAAGACCCTGAGGGATTCCTTCTGGATGGGATTTCCCTGCCAGTTCTCCACGATCTGCCCGCACAGCGTCAGCAGCGGGTGAACCTCCTGCAGCTTCCTCTCCATCAGCAGCAGCTGCAATTCCCAAGGAAAATCCCTTTTTTTTTTCAGGATACACGGGCAGGGAATGAGAATTTCTTGTGGAATTCTGGCTGGCTCATCCCTGGAACTGCCCAAAGCCACGCTGGCGCAGCCTGGGATCGTGTTTCTGGTTCTTCCAACCCAAACCATTCCACGGATTCTCTAATTCCACGGATTCTCTAACTTCATGGATTCTCTAATTCCAGAAATTAGGAATATTCACCTGATTCCCGCAGCCCTTCCACCCCTTGTTACCAAAAAATCAAGGGAAAATTTGCAATGAACCTTTTTTCCTTCCACAAAAATGGAGGGGGGAAAAAAGGGCAAATTTATCCACAAGAATACTGATTATCCCCCCAAAATTCCTCTGGAATTTGGCATTAATCGGGAAATAATTTATTTTAAAATGACTTCCAACTCACCATCCCCTTGCTGAGCAGAAAGAGGGCTCTGGAACGAAAGAGAATAATGTTAAATTCCAAATTAAAAAAAAAAAACAAACAAAAACAAACCAAAAAAAAAAAAAAAAAGCAAACAACAAAATCTGCTTTTTTTCCCCTCTCCAAAGCAGGGAAAAGAGAGGATTAAGGGAGCTGATAGAGGAATTCCCAGGAAACTCAAGGAGGAAATCCCAGGGAATACAGGCAGGAAATTCCAGGAAACTGGGGGATGAAATCCCAGGAATTCAAGAAGGAAATCCCAGGGGGGACTCAAGGACAAAATCCCAAGGAATTCAGGGAGGAAATCAGGGAGGAAATCCCAGGGAATTCGGTATGAAATCCCAGGGGGGACTCAAGGACAAAATCCCAGGGAATTCAGGGAGGAAATCCCAGAAATTCAGGCAGGAAATCCCAGGGAACTCAGGGAGGAAATCAGGGAGGAAATCCCAGGGATTTTGAGCAGGACATGGCAGGACTTGCGCGCAGAATCCCGGGAATGGCACCTGGTGTACTCGGAGCCCACCACGCGGGCGTACTCAGCGCCCACCCCCAGCAGGTCACAGGCCGACACCAGATCCTTCTCCAGGGTGTGCAGTTGCTGAAATGGGAACACAAAAACCCCACGACACCTCAGGATTTGCCTCGGGAATCCCAAGAAAACGCCATTATCCCTGGATTCCCAAATTCCTGCTCCCTAAGGGGGGGTTTGGATCCGTTTTCCAAAGAAATCTGTGGCGTTTCCAAGGATTTGTCTGAGCCCAGGAAGGTTTTTCTTCCCTTAAAATTCCTGATTAATGAGGAATTGGTTAAAAATTGGAGGCAGATCTTGCAGAGGGGGAAAATCCAGTGCTGGTCAGATCCCAACAGCTCCAAAAAAATCCATGGATTGTCACACCGGAATGAGAGTTTTCCCAGCAAGAGGAGCCTCCGAGGTCTGTTCCCAAACTTTACTCCTTCCCCAAACTCAGGTGGGAATTCAGGCTCCAAGGAAATGGGAAGTCAGGGAAAACTGGAAGCTCCAAGGAGAGGAAAAGCTTCTGAATCCTCAGGATGAACTCCTGGGAAATAAAATATTCCTGACTCCACAGAGAATTAAGGCTCTTTCCCCATAAATACTTCTAAATTTATCTCCGTTCCTATAAATATTTTTATTTCACAAATATTTTGGAGCACATTCCAGAGCAGGAAGAGCAATTCCTTGGATTCCTTTCCCTACTCCTTCTCCCACCCCGCATCCCCCATTAAATCTAAAGCAACTCAATAAAACATTCCAGGCTGGAAAACTCCAATCCCAGCAGGATTTGCTCTCCCTGCAAGCCCCAAAGTGGGTTTTCCCCTCCATCCTTGGAATTCTGTATCCCTGATTCCCACAGGGTGTGCCTGGCTGGTTCCGTGACCCAACTGCCTCCCCACCAACAGCGATTTTTTGGGGCTAAGGGAATAGAAGGCACCCGGGCTCATTTGCAGGGGAGCAGAGGGTTTTCCCAGGGTTTTTCCTGCGGAATTCCCAGGTTTTTCCCTGTGCAGCCCCAGGACTCACAGCCAGCTGGAAGAGCAGGCGGCAGTGCCAGTAGGGAGTCTGCTGGGAGATCTGGATGGCTTTGCGCAGCAGGGGCTTGGCCGTGTCCACGGAATTCTGCAACACCAACACCCGCACTCAGCCCAGAGCCGGCATCCCGGGATCCCCCCCGCCCCCAGATTCCCGGGATAACGGCGCTGATCCCCCCGGGAGCGCTGCGAGTGAGGGATCAAAGCCTGGGAAGCAGCGGAAATGGGAGGGGAGAAGTTGGGGCTGCTCCGCCCTCAGGGCGGGATTGCAGAAATCGGATTTTGGGAAGCGTCCCCGCCCGTGCCAGGGTGGGACTGGACGCGACTTGTGGTTTTTCCAATCCAAACCATGACGGGATTTTGGGATTCAAAATCCCAGGAAATTATTTTGGAGGAAATCAGCACAACTTCGTAAAGACAGGAATGGAAACAAAATTCGGGATGATCCAAGTGGGGCTTTCCAAAGAAGGAGCATAAAACATGGAAAAAGAGACTCTGGAAAAGGGATGGAAGGACAGGAAGGGAAGGAATGGTTTCCCACTCTCCACTTTGATGGGATTTTGGGGTGGAATTCCCAGAGCAGCTGGGGCTGCCCCTGCATCCCTGGAATTATCCAGGCTGGAGCAGCTTGGGATCATGGAAGGTGCTCTTCCCATGGACCTGGATGATCCTTCAGCTTCTTTCCAACCCAAACCACTCCAGCATCCCAAACTCCTGAGGAATACCATGGATTTCCCTCCTTCCCTCCCCCAAAATCAGCATTTGTTCAACGAGAACTACAAAAATCCTTTGACCCAACAAAATCCCTTTGCAGAGGAGAACCCTCGTGGCAATTCCAGCAAAACCTCTCACAGTGAGGCAGGAAAAAAGCCCCTCATCCCAGAAACCCGATTTTTAACAGGAATTTCCTTTTCCAAACCCGAAGCAGAGGGGCACAGAGGGGCTCTGGGGGGCTTCTCTCACCTCCTGGCAGTACAGCTCCGACAGCAAGCTGGCTGCCTCGAACTTCACATCCTCAAACTGGGGGATCTGGCACCGGGGTTAAGGGAACAACCAAACCTGGGTGGGGACAGCAGCAAAACCTCCAAAAACCCCCAGGAACGTTGGGATGAGATGGGATTGAAGGTCCCTTCCAACCCCAATCCCATGGGTCCGTGAAAGCAGTGCTGAAGTGGATTAAAAGCACCCATCCCACGCCCACCCCCAGCCCCTTGGAGGAGTTTTGGGAGTTTCCTTGGAGTTGTTTGGAGCTCAGAGCCCTTCCTGGCTCCCAGGACAAGGATACCTGCTGGGATATCAGCCACTGCAAGAGAACACAGCGGATTAGGCTGGCACTGAAACCCACCAGGACCCCCCTTTATCCTCCCCCTCTGTGCCAGGACCCTCCCACCGCCCCCTCTCTCCCTGCTCTTCACTTTTTCCAGCCGCCAGGACCCCCTCGGCCACCCCCTCCCCTGCTCTTTACCTGCTCCAGGTGCCCAGACCCCGCTACCCGCCACCCTCAACCCTTTCTCCGC
>WEKY01038490.1:239-52911 GCA_013390045.1 Picathartes gymnocephalus
TAAGGGCTAAGAGGTAATCTTCTCTATAAATCTTCTGTTCAACTTTCCTTTGATATTTTGAACATAGTTTGGTGATATTTATGACTCTGACAACATTTCACATTGGTTTTTGCACTATATATTGTTCATCATTTAGTTGTGAGTATTCACTGCTGGGTAAATAGCACACATCAGACAGGAGGTAACAAAAGGTAAAATTCAACCTGTTGGTCTGTAAAAGAAACTCCAAAACTTTTGCAAAAAATGAGGAACTGACAGATTCAAAAAATTGTCTGGTCCTTTCACATGGTTAAGGACACTGATGTAGATATTCTATTTTCCTGAAAAATATTTTGTGGTACAGTAATCCTTTAAAATCGAGAATCTTAATTTTATTGTTTAATACATATGCTTAAGTGGAAATATGTGGTGAATTTGATCGTAATTTTTCATTTTTCTAAAACACTGTTTTTATACAGAACTGTTAATGGTAATAATATCTTGCTGTCTTTCTCACACAGAAGATAGTAATTTTGAAATAGTCATCACACAAATGTAGAATTATGCAGATATTAAACAATCAAAACTTTCCTTTGACTAAAAGAAGAAATTCAGCTTTGATTACACAATGCTCTTTTAATTAAAAAAAAAGTATTCATCATCTTTTTTAATATTAACTTTCATGATTTGTTATTTCATCTGAAAGACTTTTGTATGGAAATTAGACTTCCCTTTGTAGTTGAACAAATGCTAATAGAACTGTTCTACAATCACTCACTAAAGTTTTAACTGAAGTCACTTTAATTATTTTTGCACCCCGAATGTCATTTTCCCCTCCAAGCATCCCAGCAAACAGGGTTACTAGAATGAATATTTACAAATGAAGCAAGTATCAAGCGTTTGAAAATTTTAAGTTTTCCTTCAGTAGCAATCACTCACGATGAAAATTAATCAGGGAGCACATGTACATCAAAGTTAAACCTCCAAAGCACAGATCCAATTTCATATATCAATTAATTCTAGTGACCTTCTTGTATCCAAACTGCTCTATAATTCCTCATCTGCCACCTGGCATCTGTGGCACGCCCCCCAGCAGTGTCATTATGGTATCAGCTCGAGGATAGTGAATGAAAATGAAAGTCTGGTAGATGCTAGACTGAAAGGTAGGACTGCAAGAGGCACTGTGACCAAACAACTTGATACGGCAAGTACTTCTGCAAAAAACTAAATTTCTCTCTCCCAGTGGATTCAACATACCAGAATAAGGTCCATACACAGAGATGCTTCCATCTGGCTGATCCATGCTGGGCTCTGAAATCTCCTCTATCGTAGATAATTTTGGTTTTGTGGACTAGATGAAGTTTTGCCTGCGATCTCTTTAGGGCAGCAGTATCAGCTTGAGTGCATTTAGTTGGTTCCAATTTGTTGCTTACTATCAACATTCAACTAAATAAAATTCCTTGAAAGCTCTTCCTTTAAAAATAAATAACCTAGGGAATATTATTATTTTAAGAGGGAAAGCAGGAAAACAAAGTGTATACATATATATATTTTTATGTTTGCTGTGAAATATTGTTGTCTGTCAATGTTCCAGTCATTAAAAAAACAGACATTCATCATGATCTGATCCTTCGAAATTGATCTTCAGATTGCTCTATTGCCAGGGAAGTTATAAATTACATTCTTTCTATGTAATTTTTTAATGTTTGCTAAATACAAGAACTGAGAATTCTATGAATTATGGCAGGAGAAGGATGGGGCAGAAGATGGTTCAGGGGGATGTGTGTTAGATTTCTATTTTGAACTGAAGAGCTGTGATGATCCACCAGACCAATTTTTTGTAAACTATTTCATGTATCATGATATAAACAAGATATGTTTCTAAAAAGAAGAGATTCTACCATTTGGCAAATGACTTTAAATTTGCATGTGTTTTGAATTAGGCAAATACATTCTTTGTTTAAAAAGAGTTTCTCCGAGTAAATGAAAGTTTTGTACTTGGAGTTGGTTTACTCTCTTTGTGTCTCCTTCTCTGTGAGTTGAAATGTTTTAGCTTTTTTTAGCCTCCTTAGGACTGTATTTTATCCTCAAAAGCCATTGCCTTTTGTGTTTTCAGCTTCATCAAAGGAAAACTTTTTACTGCTTAGCTCTAAATGATGATAAAAGCTACAGCATGTAGAGAGGGATGGATTCCCCCAGCCTATCATAATGAAAGATCATTGTGATTTAAAATTAAATTTAGGAAGTAGAATGAGATTAAATGGAAAGCTCAAGTAGAACATTAAAGAGAACTCCATCTAAATAATGGTACGACTTTAAATTATAATAAAGGCCTTACTGTTATGTTCTACAGGCCCAGTCAAATTTCAGGGATACTTGCAGAAAATAGTGTAAGAATCCAAAAGGAATAGAACCACTGAGCCAAATAAAGAGATGATTCAAAAGGCAGTGATAGAAGATGGGAGAAAAATAAAAAATATTTTATAATTGTGATATAATACTAAATATTTTGTGTGGTAGTTGTTAAATTAATCAATTTGTTAAATTGATCTCTATACCATTATCAGAGTTACAACCACATTTTTCTGAAAAGTCTGCTGAGGCTGTATCACCAGTTCTGAATGGGACAGCACAGCACATTTTGGGTCATCATAGGCCTTAAGCTATCAAACATTCCCTAAGGTGAAATACAAATGTCACCCCTCGTCCAATTCTGTATGCTAATCCACAGGGAGAGTTCTTCAGAAATACTTCTTTTACTTAAAATGATATGATTTTTTATCTATATGTCTAATTTGCATCATCAAGGAAGGAAACTTGGACCATGTAATGAAAAAAAAATTAGAAATTGAATTTTCTAATAGAACATGAGGCTCAGGGTAAAAGATGTTACAGAAACATTTCCCATGACATTCTGCCCAAACTACTCAGCAGATTAACTTAACAGTGCACACAATGGCCTCTCAATTTTCTGTGATGAAGAAATAGTTAACCACGGCTCATGTAAACATGAATTATTTCTTTCAGCAATCAGGGTTTTACTCATCTTTCCTGCCCATTAAGGGTTTCTCTCTTGGGCACAGGACCGCAGGGGAATTTAGAAGCCCTGGCATCTAACCACATGAACATCTGCTTATCCTTCGGTAAAATGTACGGCTCTGGGATTAACAGTCCCCTAAAATGCCTAAAACATCCCCTAAAAATGTGATTTCTTTTTTTCTTTTTCTTTTTTTTAAGGAAACATATTACAATTATCAAGATTATCACAGACCTCTTATGCAGTGATGAGAGAGGAAATACTCTCCTGCCTAAACTTTGCACCACAAGAGGCTCTAAGGCAGCTCAGTCAAAAATGAAGCAAGAGGTCGTGTCTTTTAATTTCAGAGAAAAGTCCCAGTAGCTGTGATCCAAGAGGAATGTTGTATAATCATGCCATATTGCACAGATGGGTTCTGTTGGAAAGGTAGCAAAGCATCTCTTACTCTTCTTTCCCTCTTCCCAAAATCTGGACTTGACCGATGTTTCTTGCTTATTCGAGCTGTACTTTTAAAGGGCCAACATCAGGTTTGGAAGAGAGGGCTCAGTTACTTTCTCTTCCTGAACAGAGCTCAATCTGCATCTCCCAAAGTGACTGTAAAATGACACTTAACCTTTCAGTGAACCCCGGACTTAGAAAGGGCAAGAGATCAAGTGGGTGAAGGATTTAGAAGACAATGCTGTTACCTTGTGCCTGGCACTTTACTTGGGAAATGGGTATTAGTACAAGAAATTATTGTGAGTTTTTCATTTCTTCTGAAAAGACCCTTTGCCTCAATTCTCAGAAGTTAAATATTGGTAGACCTATCCTAATTGACAGAGATGCCACAGCCAGAGTAGGAAAGGCAGTTGAATAAGTTCCATAATCTGAGCCAACTGGTGCTTTCTTGGACTAAGCAGTAGATTCCACTCTAGTGTTTAAACTGTAGATCTAAACAAAAATGTTTCTTAATGCGACAGAAGAACCAGACCCTGAAATATTCTATCATGTTTCACCTGTGAATTTAGAAGTGCGTGACATGTCCCCTCTTGATTAACTAGTTACTTTTCTGAAGCGAAGTTATTGGCAGATTGAAGTTGTTACTGCTGTGAAATGGGATCTTGTTTCTTTTGTTGAATATGACCCTTAGATATGTTGTCTTGCTATGCTTATAGACGTGAACTCTGCGTAGACCTCGAACTTAAATACCCAGCCTTGTGAGAGGTGTTCCTAAGGGTACAGATAACTTTCTCTTGGGTTGTGCTTTTCCTCAGACTCATTGAAGCTGCCAAAGGATCACTTGGGGCTTGAACTTCGCACACTTTCTCATGCAAATGAAGTCATTCTCAATTCTGCACCAGGCTGAGCTCTGGGGAAAACTTCTTCTGGAGCCAAGTGAAAGGGCAACCACCAGCCCAGGAGTTTTGCATGAATGAGCATTTAATGATTGAATCCAATAGGATTATTCCTATAAATAAGAACTACAGAATCTGAACCCTGAGTACTTTATTGTGAGGACTCCATCTTTTGTATTCTGTGAAGTGCTGTTCATATCTATTGTCCTGTGGGGAAACAATATTCTGCTTTAATAGCCTGACCCTCTTTTGAACTGTCTATATGTTTGGGATATACAAAGTGTTCTGCAACTAGTCTTTTGTTCTGCTTCCCAAATTCTTCCCAGCTGGGGACAAATTACCATTTTTCGTCAGAAAATTAATTTGTTTATTTTTAATTCTTGGTGGTAGTTGTGTAAAGTGATCATGAACACTGCCTTAACTGGGCAGGAGACTTTTTTTTTTTTTGACTACAGTATTAAATGAAAGAACTGTTATGTTCACAGTTAAGTATGCCAACTGAAAATTTGTTTTGGTTTGTTTAAGGGTTATTCCCTCTTTCTTGTTTTTTAGCGGCAATATAAAAAAGACTATACACAGTAATATTTAATGTGACTACAGAATGACAAGTTTCCTTTATTCATGGAATTACTGCTGTTCACTGCCCACGAGTGGTCCTACCAACCTGAATTCTTCATTCTGCCATAGAAAAATGCTTTGATATAACTCTAAACACCTATACAAATGAAACCATAATTGCCTTTTTTGGTAGTATCCATTTATGAATCTTGTCAAACTCTCGTATTTTGCTTATGCACCTCTCTGTAATTTAGTTTCTTCACAGTCTCTGCAGTGCCTTTACCTTTCTTGCTCACATTTGCTTCTACACATTCAGATGGAATATTTTTACAATGTGCATTTCATATCCCTCAATGAGAGCCAGTGTTTTCATGACTTATGTATTCACTTTCCTGATGAGGTGTTCCACAATCATAACAAATTAGATGAGTGACACACAGTGTGCAGACACTTGTTTGCTCTTTGACTAGTTACAGAGAAACAGCTTGTGCTAGAAAAACAAAATATGTAATTCTGAGTTACCGCAATATTGCCAAGCTAAAGGTGCCACAGTTTACTGAATTTTGTTCCTGCTTCTGAAAGCTGTTATAAAGTCTGCCTATAAGCTTCTATTATCATTTCTAATTGACATTTGTGGAGAAGTTATTTTAAAATAAGTTTGAATTGATCTAATATTGTGTAATTACTACTCCCGCTCACTTAATAATTTATGCCTTGCATTTTCAGGAAAAGTTAAATGAAGGAACTCTTGCATGTTTTTTGAACAAGTGGAGGGTTTGGGTTTTGGTGGATTTTTTAAATCTAAATTGAAAAATCAACATTATATAACATTTCCCTTCATCCTAATCAGTACACTTGGTGGTTAGAAAAAAGGAATTTCCAGTTTTGGAGTATACTTAGTCTATCTGAATGGTCAGAAGGAAGCTTATAGCCAATTTCCTTTTTCTTATTTTATTTTCCTCTGTATTGCTTTCTTTGCTATAAGAAAGTCTCCTCATGTCTCCCTACTGATTGCTCCCCACCTTTAGCTGGCCATGCCTTTAACTGGAATTTTTACCAACTTTGTACAGCTGTAAAAATGAGGAATGGTACAATCTCCACTGTTTTCCTGCTATATAAATTTTAAGTATAGAGGTTTAATTTTGGGAAGCTATATTTTGTGCCAGCAATCCTAGCTTTCCAGTCCACAAAGATAAGATTTCTTGGATGAGGTGGGTGACATTCCTGCTGAAGTGCTCCTGCAGATTACCAAAGGTGCAACACATATAGGGCAAGAAATACAGATTTTTGTCACATGTGGATCCTTGCTCTTAGGATTGTTCTGGAGAACAAATCTCCTGCTCTTCAAGAAAACAGAGGCAACCACCTGTCCGCGATGGAGCAGGATTAAGACAAAGTTTTACACTTCACAACATATGGCAATGAAATAACTTTCAGTGGTGCAGAGGAGGTTCATTCATCATAATGTGAAGTAGATTAGGCAGACAAAGAGATCCAGGATCCAAAGAAAGATCAGGAAAGCAAAAGGATCAATACAAATCCACATAGAAATGTTCCACTATGAAAATAATTCAAGGTGTGAGGTATGAGAGAGAAATGCCATAGAGGGACGTAAAAGGGATGCCAGTGCTACATGGGATCCTTTTCTATTTGCATTTCTATCCTGCCTTTTGATTTAGAACAGTAATCCACTTCCTGTTAAGCACCTATAATGTTTCCTTTGTTCCTTTTTGCACCATCATGTTTGGCTTTTTAATTTTATTTTTCATGCAAGTGCTCTATCATTTATCAGCTTTCTTACTGATGTTATTTGGCAATTCTTTTCTTTCAATGAGAATCTGAAAAATGTGAATATTCATGAATATGTCTTTGTGAGGAGAGAGGGTAGGGTCATAGATAGCATTTGAATTATTTTAACAAGTCCAGTATTTGGCAACAGAAATTTTAGAAGAAATCTGAATATATAATTAGTTTGACATTATTTCTTAGATTTTTTCCCTTTTTTTTCCTTCTGTTCACTTTAGCTGCTGCAATGGTTCCTCTTGAAGTGCTGAATTCCATCCTGCATGAGTTGCATCTCACTGTGCCAGAAGAAACTCTTCAGCTCCTTGTGGTTCCTCCCTCCTACTTACTTGCATTACTTAAACAGTATCTTCAAAATTTACCAGACTGCTCTTGCATATCATCATGATTATTTTTTCAAAGCTTTCTGCACATAAAACTGCAAGGTAATGATGTCTTTCAATATAGACAGGTAGTAGGCAGTAGAGAGAAATTAATTTCTTCTTAGGTACTTTCAAAAAGTGGCTTGTGTGCTTTAAAGCATTGTCTGTGAAGTTGGGGGTCAGGAAAACACTCAGGATTCAGAAAATTAGGAATAGCAGTGGTAAAGGCTGTAACAAAGCTGCCATAAAATCATAGCAGAGTAGAAATTTCAGCTTCCAAATCCACTGCTATACTTGTACTTTACGTGGAAATCAGACTTCTTTGGATTCAAATTCTATTGTAAAACTCATCACTTTTCTATGTTGCTAGAGCCAGCACATCAGTCAGAGGATCACAGAGGATAAAGAGGTGCCTTGCTTTGACAGAAAAATGAAGTTGGAACTGCTCTGCCAGTCTGCCTTACGGCCATATTGTCACGTGGTTTTCCACAGGTGAAATTCTTCTCAAAACCAGAGTTTATTTTAATATTTCTGGATTTTGCTTCTTTACCTAACTTCATGTATTATTTTGGGCTGTATCCAGCAAGAGATTTTCTCACTCAGCTGACAGTGTTCTCAGGTTTCATGTACCTGTGTCTAAAGCTGGGCTGCAGCTGAGGCTTTCACACTGCAGAGTACACTTCTGAGTCTACTCCACAATGCATTTTTAATGTCAAGATTCCCCAAAGATCAAAACAAAATTTTCCCTTATCTCCTTCCTTTCAAAGGTATTCTCAAGGCACATTTAATGCATCATGCAGAGTACAACAAAAATTGGTTTTTTTTCCTCTTATATAACCTGAGGAAACACTTACACAATCCCATAACTTCCTTTTCTGCTATCCTGACCTTGGATAGGGGCACCTTCTTCACAGGATGTGTTCCCACTGCCAAGGCATTTTCCTTCTGTAATAAGGATTCCAGTTTTGTTATGCTGCTTATGACTCTGGAAGGAAAATATATCTTGACTTCTATCTTACATGAAGACTAAGTAGATATATTTACTGAAAATTCTAGGAAAACATAATTTAAAGCTAACACCTCTGAAATTCCTCTCAGAAATATTTTTTTTTAATTGTGTTTCATGGACTATCTTATGAAAAGGTCCATCCTCTTAAGAAAAAAAGTAAAAAAGGTATTTAATGACTTCATGCTTAAAAGATGCATCCCGGATTAAAAGTGTTGTATCCTAAGTATGATTATTGATATGTCTTGAGGCCCTTATTTTGATTCATATTTGGCTTTGCAACTTAATTTCTTTATCCAAATATTTATGTTAAATTCCTGGAATGGCAGCAGGAAAACAAAGAATTGCTCTATATTTGATTTTTTTCCCCCTGTTTTTATCATTTACCTGTGTGTAAGAAAAAAAGTCAGTTGATCAAAGAGAGGACTAGCACTTGATTCCAGAAGGAATGTTTTTTTTCTAGTTTAAAACAGGAGTTTGCAAACTTCCTTTAGTTCTTCTTGAATGTGAGGTGGCTTCTGAGGAATGAGTGAAATCTCTGTAGCTCAAAGCAGAGTAAATGGATAAATGTTGATAATTCACAGACTTTTTGAGTTAACCCTTTTTTTATCTCTCTGTATGAATGCTAAAGTTCATATTGTATGCATGATCCTGCCCTTCACTTTTTGCTTTCTCTCAAGCCCTGTTTGTTCAGAGAACCAACTGTCTGCCTTTTTCCCTGAATGTGGATGTATTTCTGTTTTGTGGGATTAAAGGAATCTGTGCTGGTACCTGATGCTCTGAGCTGGAGAGTGTATCTGTGTGTACTTCTGTTTTACTTCACACAATCCTCTATTTACAGTACCTGGCAGTATTTTAGAAGTGCTATCTATTTCTTTTCAAAGAGTTATCCTTTGGGAGGGATGTTTACATCTGCCAGCAAACTGAGGTAGCATTGTAACTTCTCAGCTGTCCTAATACAGTCTTCTTAAGAAATTTATTTAGTAAAGGGTAAGTAAAGTGATAGATTAGAAGGTACTCTATGTAGGTGGCAAACATCTGTTCAGGAAAAAGTGTAATCTTAGAAATATGGACTGACTGACAAACTTTTGCCACAACCTTACCAATATTTCCTTCTAACATCACTACTGAAATCACAATATCTTGTCACAGCATGTGTTCACTGCAAGTTGATGTAACCAGGTTCACCTTCAGGCAGCACAGTGCATGAATGTAAATAAAACATAATTGATTTGTGCTGTTTTATTCCGGATGAAAATATCATGGATTTCAAATCCACTTTTTTTTTTTTTTTTATCCTTGGGAAAAAAAAAAAAAGGCAGGGTTTTTTCTTTTTTTCATGCTAGAGTTGCAGCTCTAATCCCAACACAGCAAGGCCCTCATATTTAAATACCTGACTTCATGCTGAGTAGTCCTGCTGACTTCAACAAAGTCTTGCTTAAAGCTACACATATTTGTGTGTCTTTGGGGCTAGGTTTAGCTCATTAACATGTGACCTACTTTACAGAAGAGCATGCTTTATGAATTTTTCACCAATATTCATGTCTCTATTCTGTTTCCTTGCCAAGGTAAGCATTAATGTAATTAACACTGATAAATTCAACACACTTGTGTGGGCGGTTTCTACCTGAAGAGACGATGAATCTCAGAGCTCAAACTTTGCAAAAATTACTGTATATAATTCAATAAAATAGCCCTCAGATGAAATGAATCCCTAGAAATCATAGCTACTGTGTTCAGAGGATGTGCTTTTGCAAGGAATATTGAGGGAGGATAAGGAATAGTCTCGTTCTGTTGCATGCAAACAGGGCTGTGCTGGTAAAAATCATGTATGTATGAGTTTATAGTGAGTGAAATCTGATGTGCTTGAAATTGGTTGAAATTTCCATAGTTTTAAAGATTTGGTCCATAAAGCAGGCAAGGAAGAGACATCATAACTTTGGTGAATTTATTTTTCATGTTGAGATTATTACCTTGATCTTCCGGCAGAGTTCATACAACATTAAAATATATATGTTTATATTATATTTATTTGACTTATAGTAGTAATAATAACTATTGTCTTTTTAATTCTTTGCATTCAAATTCATAGGAAAGTTGATAACCTGACATTGACCTGCCTGAACATATTATCATAAGTAACTGCTTAATCTTTTTGAAAAAAAAATTGATTGTAACACCGTTACTTACCTGTGTGCCTGCTGCATTTTTGGTCTTGTAGGAATCCAGATTTTGAAGACAAGCTCCTTAGCAAGACCCCAAAAGACCAATTAGATGCCCTAATTTCAAATGTAAGTTCACAAAGTCAGACCAAATCTAACTGCTTATTAATTTTGGATCGAACTTTGTAAAACATCAGAGAATAAGTAAAGCTGACAAGGATTTCAGATTTTCCATTTTTATTGTAAATTTCTTCAAAATAAAAATATGATAGCATTTTAATATTAAAGGAAAAAATCAAAATCCATCTTATTCTAAAGTACATTGAAGCTTTAAATTATAGATTTTGTTTTGCATACATTCTTAAAAGCTTTTAGTACTAAATGAGACTTTCTAAAAATGACAACACCCTGATTTCAGCATGATGAAATGCTTCTATTTTTAATATCTGTACATTTATCTGAACTTTTCAATTCAGCTAAACAGCACTTCTTAGGGGAGAAAAATGTTCCAGAAAATAATGAAAGTGAGACCTGACAGGACTGGAAATAAATTTATAGTGAGTTTTTATGTGGGATACAAGGGAGCTTGGGAAAAAACCCAGGTGTAACAACCTGCTGAGCATTAAGAGGCAGAAAGAGAAATATTCAATATATAATTTTAGTGCTTTGTGCATTCACAGTATTTATCTCTGCTATAAATCACATCAGATTATTTGGATTTTGACACAACATAGGAGCAGTTTGGGGTGGTTTGTTTGTTTGTTTGTTTGGTTGGTTTTTTGGGGGTGTTTGGTGGGGGGTTTGTTTGTTTGTTTGTTTGCTTTTGTTTTGTTTTTTAATATTTTCAACAGTTCTGTTTGGGCTACTGCACCTCTTGTCATCCAGACCACTGGTCCAGTCTCTTAGGCTGTGCTTGAACTGTCAGTTGTAGCTGCATTTTAAAATGCACTTGTGCTTCTTTGCCAGGGCTGATGGGGAAATAGGGAAATTGGAGACATTAGGACTCCCATATGTCAGGAAACACTAACATGACAATAATAGAAATCTCATTGATTTGGATTTATTTATAAATCTGACTTGCAGGAAACTCCCCTTGTTTCCGTCTTTTAACTCCAATCTTTTTGAGTTTATTACTGATGACTGAAGTAGCCTATAGAACTCTGTAGTCTCTAAAATCAAGAATGGTCTAACAAAGATACAAAAGCAATGCAATCTTCTTTCTAATTCATCATACTTTCTGATTTCCTTAAAACCATATCTGTTTTTCGTTTTGCAGTAAATTTAAGGCTCACAGGGGGTATCTGATAATCTGAGTCATCTTTTCTGACCTCACACTGGATAGTTCTGTAATTTAAACACAAAAACAAGCTTGAGTGGGGCTGAATGAATGACTGTGGAAAGAGCAGAAGCAGCCAGTCAGGAATGGCACAGCTGGGCAACATCTGCACTGGGAGGTTATGCAGGTGTGCGTGCATTTCCATGCAGCCCCTCAGCAGCTCCAGGATTTAGGAAGAGGGCAGCTTGCTCAAAAGACACAAGTCATCAGAAAGCAGCAGTAAGAAGGTGAAACATGACTGGAGTTTTATCACACGCAGATAAGAGACGAAACAGTAAACAGATGATAGTGACTCGTGGAGGTGAAATACTCCAGAGAGGCAAAATGTCCTGATCACCATCTGCTCAGAAAGAGTGAAAAAGGCACATCTAAAACCAGCACATGACCACCAACTTCAAAACCCTCCAGAAGACATCATAAAATCTTGGTAGTCACCATCCCTCCTCTTCCTAATTAAACCTTGGCAGCCACCTTCCCTCTCAGCCATCATCCCAAGGAAACCTAGCTACCAGGACCACTTGAACACATGCCCACTGGTGTGAAAATCTGTGGGTGAAAACAATTTTATTCTAAAATAAAATCGCCCTTGTTACCAGAGAGGTGCATATGGTGCTTTGCTGTTCTGTTGCTACAAGTCCAAAATCTTGTTTGCTTTCAGAGTGTTGAAGGCCAAAGGTAGGGTTCTCAGCAACACATTCCCTATGACCCTGGAAAATGAATAATGCCCAGATGTCTCTGTAGTAGGGACTACAAGGCCTCCATCTGCCTGGCACAGAAGTCTGAGTCCACTTGAGGCTGAGTAGCTTCATGCTGAGCTCCTAATGCCTAAATCCTATGGGAATAGGCACTTTAGGCATCTCTTTGATCATAGAGCAGAACTGCCAAAAAAAAAGGATTGAGAGCTGAATTTTCCTTTCCTTGCATTTCCTTTATCTTTTAAATATAATAACTGAGCTTTTAGAGCAGTAACTTTAATGTTAAGGGAACAAAATTCAATGTCTTGCTGTTCACTAGTCTGCCTTATCAACCAAGTTGTAAGTTTGTTTTTTTTCCTGTTGTTGACAAAATTAGCACACCAAGAGAAAGAATTAAAAAGCAAATATGCATGAACTGACATGGTGTGGTGAAGCTCTCTAGTTCCCATGGGATCCCGTAATAGTATTGTATTTTATTCATAGGTTACTTAATATAAAAATCTTCAAAAGGCACTGGAGCAGAGAATGAAGATCAGGTAACTTCAATTTTCTGGTGAATTTCTTGATATTCTTACCCACACCTTTTCTACCCCAAAGATGCAGTCTATCAATGTTGCAAAAAACATCATCAAAAGAATCTGAGTGTTTTCTGTGAAGTCTGGAATAGCAGAATAAGGCACTTCATTCTCAGGTTGGAAATGAGAGTTGGAAATTGCTCACTTAAAACAAAGGAATTAAACCATAACTCCCATATAAAGGCTGAGTGTTATGAAGAAGTGAATTAAAAACATTATCACAGGAAACATTATTTCTTGAGACAGAATTTGACTGATAATACAATCCCTTGTTCATTTGTAGAAGAAAGGTTTGGCTGCTTTCTCTGAGCAACACGCTCAGAATGCAGGAACCCTAATGGCTTAAAGGATGTTTAACATGTCTCACTTTTTACAGCATTACCTATAACTTAAAATGCCAGTCCAGCAACACCTGTTGCCTGCTGTACCTTCAAATCCATCGTTGGAGCACAACACAGTTTATATGTGAATACAGGTAGAAAATAGGAACTCATTATTTAGCAGGTCTTTCTTCATGCAATTGGTTGCATGTGCTTGTTCTTGAGATCAAAGTGATGTTAAGTTTTTTGTGTTGGTTTGTGGGTTGGGTTTTTTCCCAGCCTTCCTTGCCCCTTCTTCCTCCTGGGACAATGCCGAAGCTGAATTCTGTCCTACTTTATTATGTCGAGCGGAGTTCTGGTCATGTTCAAGACTAACCCAGTGGGAACTGAAGACAAGCTGATACTGTTTCCTCGGGTCCTTCATAAGTGCAAAGCCTGAAGTTACTCTGGTTTCAGACTCCAAATCAAGGAGTTTGTGGGATTTTGGTTGAATTTGGTTAAATTTTGTAAATTTGGTTTCAGCTTGATGAATGGTATTGTAAACAGCATTCATTTACCTCCCAGTCCTCATTGCATTGAATGCTGGAAAACAATGATTTTTTTATGAAGCAAAGATTCAAATTAAAGATTTGCTTGAAAGACACCTTTAAGCAAACTGCAAAACCCTCTAAACAAGCTGAAGCTCTACTTCTTCTTCACTTGGGCAAACAAGACGTTAGGTAAGGGTCCCAAGTCATTCCCTTGCTGGAGTCCAGATGAATTTGAAATGCAGCAATCCATAACCCGATTTACGTCTCAACCAACACCTTTTGTGCCTACCGCTTCCCACTAGGACCTTATTTATTTTAGCCTTTTCTCTGCTGGAAGCTGCTGCCAGCACCGTGCCCTTAGGCCGGGAAGGCTGTCCCCAGGCAGCGGGGTCCCTGCTGCTCGGCAGGGTTGGTGCTCTGCCTGCCGGGCTGGGCCGGCAGAGGAGCCTCAGCACCTGCTGCCGGCTCTGCTCAGCAGATTTGCTATCTCTGTTTACACCCTGCTCAGCTATAATTGACAGTTCTGTCATCATTCCTTCACCATCTTTGGGTGCATTGTTATAGCTGAATACATGCTATAGATGGGAAGAATCCTTGCTCATCACAGCTGTCGCTTTCCTCTTCTTTGGTTCTTCTTGTTCTTTTTTTCCTACGCTTTGAGCAGTGTAAGTCATGGTGCTTATATTGCATATGCATTGACAGATTTTTTGACTGACATGCAAATTAATTCAGAGAAAGAGAAAAAGAACATTTTTGTTCCTGACACTTCTTTATTTTTATCTTTGCTTGCCATCTTTGACAGGCTTTAAAATCTTATTCGTATTTAAAAAGTAACTTTAAATAAAGAGCAATTTGTTATATCAGAACTGTGCTACTACTGTGTGCTGCTTTCCAATTTGTTCAAGTCCACACTAAGAAAAGCTTCTCAACGATATGATTCTGACACTAAACAAGATCCCTGGAGTTCCAGTAAATATATTGTGGTTTTTTTGGGTTTTTTTTTTAATCTGCTTGAGGGAGATTTCATAATGCTCCTGGGCAAGGAATTTTCCTCTGGTGCCATTTGCCATGGTGAACCCTGAGAAATATTCATAATGGCTAAAATTAAAGAGGATGGGCCCAGAAAGGGCTGTAACTGAGAACAGAAAACACATTCTCATTAATCAAGAATAGCAGCAAGCAGACCTATTGTCTCAGTATCAGTAACGGATCAGCTGCTGCAATATGAGACTCTTGAATTTTAAACCTTATTTATTGGCTCTCAAATGACTGCTTCTGGCTTTCATTTTCCAGTTCAACTGGTCTCCTAGTAATTTTACTTTCTTTCAAGAAAACAAAGGGTTTATTTGCTTTTGCCTTTTTATGTTTACTTACATTGGGATTAAAATTACCTGTGACCTGCCACCTCCCCAGAACATCAGCCTCGGAATAAATCTGTGAATTCTGAGGAAACAAAAAAGCAATTTTATAGAGAGGAAATTGCCTTCATATTTATAGTAGATGAATTATAATCTTGTGTGGGGGATTTTTTTCTTGCTAAAAGATCACAATTCTCCAGTAGAGTAGTGACCTCATTTTTTCCTCTTGTGGTAGGGAATTGTTGGATGTCTTTTCTCATTTCCTCTTGGGGCACAGTCAACTTTGAGACCAGTGCTACCCACTGGCTACCCAGTGTTGTCCACCCCAAGGGTTCAAATGAAGTGCAGGAATTTCTGTTACGTGTTAGTGGTTTTCAGGGCAGAAATCACTATTACCACTATTACTCTATTGATTGGAGAGTAAGGTATGTGAGGGGGAAAAAGAACAGTGACAGTAAAAGAAAACATAAGCATAGGAACATGGGTACTGAAGAAATAGAAATGTCATTCAGAGAGGAGCTATGGGAAAGGAAAAAAAATTATAAAAATAATCCTAGTTCTTTATTGTCATTGCTCATGTCTTTCCCCCCACTTTCACAAAATATGTTTCTTTCTAAGATAAAATCCTCTCTAATGCAGGAATAGGTCATAGACATAGACAAGCTTTCTTTCTGCAGTAAAATTTTTTGAATAACACATGATTTGATGCAAAAGACTAATAACTAATTTGTTGTTCTTCTTGTAGAGGTTTTTCAGTCCTTTGTGTTCTCTTGGCTGGTGCCTTGAATTTAGCTGAAAGCTATGTTAGTCAGTGGATGTGATGCTCTTAGCTGGAGAGGAAAGCTCATACAAACAGCACGAAGAGCATGTTTTCATTACAATCTGGGTACTTTGAAATTCTTTACACTTCACAAGCTTCGTTGTGCTTGATTTTTGTTCCTGAACAGACAAATGAAGAGGAACAGCTCTGGAAAATTCAACTCTTTGAGAGCCAATGACAAACCTTCCTTTTTTTTTTTTTTTTAATTTTTTTTTTTTTTTAAATCAGTTTTTACCTTCCACTCATGGAAAGTTTTAAATGTCCAGGTGTCACAAGATGTAAGAAATAATGGGGCAGAATAGTGATTAAGGGTAGAAATTAGTCACTGATGAACTCTTTTTTGTGGCTTGTTTAGAATGGTGCTTTCTTTCTACCCACAAAGTAGGAGTAAGAATTTAAATCTTTTTCTTGTCCACTGGTAAATAGGTGTCTTAGAATAAATTTACAGTGACATGTTCTTGTATCAATAATGAGTGTAAGTAATGAAAAACCAATAAACTCTATTAGCCTGTAGACTTTTATGCTTGCTTTCTACCATTTACCTTGTTTGCATTTCAGAGAAGCTATAGATTCTTTCCTACTGTGTTTCCTCTGATGCTGGTATTGTAATTTTAAGCAAAGTTCCAGATACAGCTGCAGTTATGAAAAGCAGGTATTGAATTACTGGGGTCAAAGCTAAGTATGGAGCAATTTTGTTAAAAAAAGGCTAAAGCAAGGTTTTTGCTTGAAAAGTAAAAAGCCCAAGTCCAAATGCTAACCTGAAAATGAACCCGTGAATCATCTGCAGATTAACTGCTCTGCTTTAGAGTACCTCTTTTTGTTTGACATAAGAGATAAGTTTCTTTTTCAGTAAACTTATAGAAATGAAGCCTTTTACTAACCTTACTCCAACTCAGAACACATATTTCTGAATTATTCATTTGAAGGTTGCTTGCTATGGAGAGATCACAGCTCCCACCATGTTGATTTGTCTGACTTTTTTCCTGCCCTCCCTGAATGTGCCTGTAATTCATCACTGCTTTCCTTATTTCTGAGGTCCATAGGAATGAACGTCTTTTAAACAAATAAATAGTTGTGCCTTTCTTGTCACCTCAGTACTTTTTTCTTAAGGTTTTTCTTACTAACTTTAGGGAATTTTGGAAAGCCTAGGGAGGGGAGATGGTAGCTGTTTCCAGGAGATCATGTTTTTCTGAGGGAACTCCCTTCAGCAGGATACCAGACAATCTTCTTTCCTTTTCACCAACTCATCTCCTGCCCCAGACTTGGAGAAGCTTTGGAAAATGAGAATATTGTACTTGAGGCAGAGACAACAACTTAAGCTGTGTGATGCCACCACCTTGTTGCCTTTGCCTGCCAAGACCAACTCTGCAACTCAGCTGCCACTGATTTTAGCAGCACAGAGTGGGACCTGAGTCCCATCTTTAAGCAAATTCTGAAGGAGGTGAAAGAGGTGATTACACCCTGGATATCTTTTCATAACAAGGTTTTTGAGAAAAATGCTTATTATTTTCTGCCTCAAACGCATCAGTTAAAATATTTTGACTTAATTCCTGGAAAATAAGTAAAAACTGATGGACCACATTATAGGTAGCATTTGGCTGGATTCAGTAGGGACATTTTCCTCAAAAGCAAAGAGGCAATCGTGAGAAAAGGTATTTGGAAGAGTATGGTTGGCAAAGCAGCATAGTGGGTGTGGTGATTTATTTTTCATTTAATCTGTGTGTTTCCCCATTCGTGCAATGCTTAGGGAACATTCTCATTAACAGCCACCTGTGTAAAAGACTTCTTTGACCCCTTCAGATAGTGTTTCTGTTTTGCTGAGTACTCCTTAGCAGATGTGTCCCTGGGATAGGCAGAGTTCCAGTGCATCCTTTTCAGTTATGAATGATCTACTTTGAATATAAGTTTATTTTGCAGAATATGGGGGGAATAATTTCTTTTCAAGAAAAGTTATCACTATCACTGAATTGTGAAATAAGATTACTGGTAAATCATAATTTTTCAGTGCAGTTGATGGAAGAAATAAATCCATCTAGGCACATCTAAGCAAAGTATTTACAGCTCGCTTAAACAGCCTTTCTAACTCATATTTCCTGTATAAATCAGTCTTGTTTGTGACCTTGGAAATACATCAGAATTACAAAAATAACTAAATTGCTTTCTGCCGACTCAAGCTGAGGTTCTTTTAACTTACCATTTCCTTCAATTTCACAGAAAATGTCCTCTCTGATTAAATACAATTTTAACACTACAAAATGCTTTAGGAAAAAAAAAAAAAATGGCTAAGTCTATAGTTAAAATGATACCTTCATACCACCAATCTGAATTTTTACTACCATCTATGAGTTTGACCACAACATACTGTAAATTTCTGTTGACATGCAATCTCAGAAAGAAGCCTGGCTTCAAGTTTGTAGTTATAAATTCCTTTTAAATTCTTTTAAAAACCGTTGCGTTTGAAATGCCCTTCTTTTAAGTTAAGATACATCCCCCTAGGAATTTCCTAACACTTCACTGGAGGTTTTTTGTCCCTGGGCCAAAAGGACTGCTAACCCTCTTTTTGTTTCCCATCTGTTCTGAGGCTAACCTAGACTTCCTGCTGTTCCTTTTGAAAGTTCACCCTGCTTCCATTGACACAAGTCCTGACCCAAATGCTTATTGCAGCTTGTCTTCTGCCTTGTAGTTTCTCAGGCACTGACAGCACAACTGCCATAATCCTTTAGACTCTACTGATGTCAATATATTGATGTCAGGAAAAGATCAAGCTGGGAGATTTTGGTCACTTTTCCTTTCATCTGGGCAATGTCCAGCCATGGTAAAATACAAGTTGATGACGAGGGAAGTTGTTGGTGTTTAAGGATAGCGCACTGATAAAAATCCAAACCAAATAAAACCAAAGCAGCTGATAAGGAAGTACAATGCTCAAATACCCTTGGTCAGTTTGGGTAATTTGTGTGAAAGAAGGTCAGATTTAAGAGGAACACTGATGCTACTACATTCTCATTACAGTCTTCCTTCTTTTGAGGGAAGAAATGAATGAAATTTCCTCTGAACTAGAAACTGCAATTTCACCTGGCTCTGCAGGAAGTGAAATTCCAGTTTCATCACATATTATTAATGTGTTCATGCATGAAGTCTTGTGAACAATCATAGTTTTACCAGAAGCCTGCCCTCTGGAATAGGAAGTTACCATGCCTTTACATTCTGTGCACTCTTTTGTCCATTTCCTTTCCATGCACAAAATCATACCCTAAGTTTCAATGCTGGACACAGCCTTTAAAAGAAAACACTTCACATTTAATCTGTGGAGGTGTTACTTACTAAAATCTCAGAAGATTCCACCTACATTGAACAACCAATTCTTGTTACTGCTTGTATGACATGATTAGCACCTAAGAAATTAAAAATTTACGTGAGGAAAGGCAACCAGGCAGAGAGATAATAAAGAAGACGCAAAAAATACAATAATGGCAGAGGCTGAAAACTGAAGGTATAAACTTACTGAAGGCTACAGGGAAGATACCCAGCATCAATACTGGACTTTACAAATATAATGTTTGCTTATTGTGTTGGGGGAAAGGATTGTGTGAGATTTTAATTGCAATTATTATTATATTTGTAATACAACAGCAATTCTACACAAAATCTATGACTCAACATGCTGCCTTCTAACGTGAAAGCTTCCCCAAAGAAGAGAAGAAGGCACTTCCAGAGGCTCCCGTGACAACTGAAAGGTCCCAACCTTCTGCTGGAGGTTCTCACTTTCACTGTAGGGTAAGGGACAGTGTGGGACACTGCTTTTGTGTGGTGAGGGGATGCCAGATGTTTGCTGCTCGAGGGGCTGAGGAAGTAGGTATCGTTTTCAGCCCTCTGAAATGCCACAAGACCTGGCCTTGCCTCCTCTTTTCATCAAGGTGAACTAAATAGAGTCTCTAAGCATGGGGATCCGTGTCTTCTTTCTGTCTGAAGGTGTTAAAAACACAATCTGATTCTGCAGTTACCTTTATAATTAAAGGTCACTGCAGCTTTATAGCCTTCAAAAATGTACCTCCTGATTTACAGGAAAACATAAAAGTCAGAGGAGAATTGGGTCATGTAATTTAAAGATCATTATTGTCATTCGCTTTGAAATAATACTTCCACATTGGAATTGAAGCTACATTATTCACTGTGATTTGTACTTTTAAAAAATTGGAGATGGACAATATTTTTTTCAGGCCTCAACCTTTAGCTAGAATGAATTATGGTAATTGTTGTAAACAGAGAATTAATGTTAGCAAAGAAAAGATGGCAACAAATTAGAAGTAGAGCTCTGCCAGGAAAACATTCAGGAAAGAAAAATTTATGAAGGATAAGGGAAAACATTAGACTTGTGAATATTGTTATGATTACAAGGCTTTCTGTTTGAAATAATATATCTATAATTTTTTAAAGCAAAACAAATTAATATTGACTTTGACAGAGCAAGAATGTGGATTCAGGTGAAGATAGTGGAGCTTGAAGGAGTAGTTTGGACAAGACAATACTGGACAATTTACATGTGGGATTTTATATTCATGAACATAATTTACGTGAAGAAAAGAACTCAAATATGCAGGTTTTGGTTTCCCCTTCCCTCCTCCTAATAAACTCGACAGGATCAAGGAGATTTTCTTTCCTTTTACATACAGTAAAGATTTAGCAAACACTGTAGGTTGTACATTTACACTCCTCTCAGCCTGAAGAATCAGAATTTGAAAGAGACCCAAAAGAAAACACAACTAAGTTTGGTACAAGAGTTAAGCTTCTGATTATTTGTATAGTGAACAGAGACATTTTTCTTTCTCTAAGTATTTAACTTCTTTAACCAGGAAAGGAATAGCAGCTATGGGAGAAGTTGGACTAAGTACTGCTAGTTGCCTTCCAACAGGTAAAAAAGATTCCAAAAGAAATCACAAGCTTTCCTGAATAGATCTCAGAGGATCTAAAGTAATGAATCTCAGCCAAATTAAACCAGAAGTCTTTTATCCGGTCTATTTTCTTATCTGTCTAAGGAAAGGGCAAATCTTTGAGCAGGCAGATAAGAAAAGGTGGTGGCAAGTGAACAACTGATTCTTTCCTGAATTTGTTACAGCTGCTTTCTCCCTCTGTCCTGGAGCAGTGCTATTCCAAGCCAATTTAAATGACTTGGACAGACTCATCACAGTGCAAAAGTGATTTTTCTTACTTTCTTTCCTCTGTGACTAACTTACTGGGCAGAAAGGAAGCTGACAGGAGGAAATATGAACAGGATAGAGGCTACTGCTGCATCCTTGTCTCAACTAATATTTCAGGTGCTGGTGTTAGCAGAAAAAATTTACAATCTGCTTTTACTTTCCATTTGCAAATGGAACACACTAGACAGATAGTAAAAGTCAGGGCTTCCAGCAACCCTGGATATGAACTAGCTACTCATAGAAAAATGCTCTTTTTCTGCGTTTACATATATTTCTAATTTTTTACCTATGCACGGATGTATATTGAGTTTTTTTCTTTCTTATAGACATTCAATGTAGATTTCTTAGTGATAGTTTAAACATTTAATATCTTTGCTAATGCTTTTACAGGTGATACCTAAGCCTTTTGTTTCTTTAATCCAAATAAAATGCAGTTCCATAACTTGCGACTTTATAACTTATACATTTATAACAATATCAAATTTCTGCTCTATGTTCTGAATGTCTTTCTTCTTTGAAAATTATTTTCATTACCCTCATTTTTAAATGGGGAAAATGTGTGTGGGGATTCAACAATGCTCATATTATTTGTTCCTTTTTTATTAAAATCAAAGTAGCATATCCAGGTGATTTTTTTTCACCAACCTGCACATTCTGGTCACATTCATTATTTTTCACATGGCTAGGCAAATCTCATAAGATAGAAGCAGATGGTGGCAGCTTCCTCGTACCATCAAATCAAATTGAGATAGCAAAAATAAACATTGGTCCCAAGCTTAGAAACTAGGTGAAGAGTCTGCCTTCTGAAAAGCCGTGCCAATGTCTTAGAAACCATAGATAAAATAACATTGATTAAGAAATAACCATGAACCTCCAAAAAGAATTCTTAGGAGAATATTGCACATATGTGACTACCTAACACTTAGTTTTCTATATCAAGGTGGGGTTTGTTTGAAAAGTGTGAGTATTCTCCCTCTGGCCTTTGTGTTGAGAATGTGCTCTGATCAATAATTCAGTATCACCTGAGGTTCACTATTTGAAATTCAGGAACTACAGGTAATATTTGCACTGTTTCCTCAATCCCCTTCATGGAACAATAAAAAATCGTAAAATATGCAGTAAAAATATTGCTACTATAGGATGAAAATCTATGTAGTAAATATCATCCAGGTTAACTGTCTTAATAGCAGCATCAAAATCTATGTATTTTTCTCCTCTTATGAATTTCTTTTCTGTATCAATTTTTGTCACCACTCAGAAAGCCTGGCACCATGGTACATGGCAAACAACTGTAGGAGGAAAAACAGATACTTTGGGAATATCATATGTACATTACATCCCACCAGCCTAAGTTACACTCCTGATTTTGAGCACGAAGTATAAGAAAAGGACATTTTCACTGATTTAGGACTTGGATCTGGTTTACAAGTAGGAAATGCTTGTCTGGTCAAAAGAGTGAGGGCACTAGATCCTTTCAGTGAAATTATTACCAAACTTCTAATCACAGGTCAAATCTCTCCATGTTCTCAAATAACAAAAAAAAACCCCAAAAACAAACAAACAAACAAAACCCCAAAACCCCTAAACACCTCTCAGGTTTAAAAGAAAAAGCAAACTTTTTTCCCTATGTAACATTTTTATCTTAGATGATTACCTTTGTAAAATTTGTATGCAATGGGAACTTGCAGATATTACCGGTGGAAAAGTAGGGCAACTGATTGAAAATGGTACTATTTCTATCTTACAAAACTGCTGCCTTTGACAGAAGAATATCAATAATATGTAAATATATAAATAAAAATACCTATAGCAGTAATGCTTTTATGTGACAGTTACAGTGTGTGGAGCGTTGGAAAGGGAGAGGTTTTATGAGAAGTAGGCTGGGACAATAAAATAGCATTTTCATGATACTGGTATCATATATTTTATAAATAGGGAGAATAACACAGTTCAAGCAGAAGGGTTTAGCAGTCCCTCTAATTTGGAATGTTTTCTTTGTTATCCTCCACAGGGGGACTTATCCTGTGAAAACCATGTTACACAACCCATTATGTGTCTTGATATTCATCACAAAGTAAATGTTATGACAAATTAATTTGATGAAAAGATACCATTAAAAATACCACAGAAAAAATCAAAAGTGTTATGATTAACGGAGTTCTAGTGTAGTCAAAGGCAGGTTGTATTTTAGATTTTTGTTATGCTTTGTACCTAACTGAAATAAGTTGTATCTAAAGTTGTCATCTAAACTTCAGATGGCAAATTGATTGATCACTAACAGGGCGTGTCCTAGATATGCTAACACAGGACAGAGGGAAAGAAAATCCTCTTGTGTCAATGACTAATATTTATAAGTGTTACATAATAATATTATATATTGTTAGTATAATAACAACAACAACGACAACATACTTATAATTTGCTACTGTGCCCATGCATGTGGAAATGTCAGTCCTACAGTGATTCTTTTTGTCCTTCAATTAAATCCCTTTGTAATTTTGAGGATGTGAGAGAAGCACAAAAGATTACTGTTAACTTCAAGCCTAGGTCCATATTCTCATTGGAGAAATGGGGGAATTTACAGCCTGATCTTCAGTTCTGTGCTGCCTGAGGAATTTGGAAAGGTAGGATCACATCTGTTTCAGTATGTCTTTTAGATTTTTTTTTCTTTTGTAATCCCAAATGATATAAAAGTTTTTATTTTAATAATAACAAACGATTTTTTACAGCCTCAAACAATGTATGTATCAGCCAACTTAAAAAAAATGCTATAATATATGTGGCATGGGCTATGAAATGTGTTTTTCCCTGCTTACTGCTGCTATGGTTTTTCTTCTATTTACTGCATTGATTTTAAGTCATCAGGCAACATAGAGAATGGTTTTCCATCTACTTCTTTGCTTATGTAAAGGATCCCTTTGAATTTGACTGCATTTTTTAGATCCCTCTGTTTATCTTTTCTCACCATTCCTCATCTTTTCCCTACATTGTCCTTTTCCTCAAGTCTTCTCTTTACCTGAAGGGATACGCTGAAGAGGATCAGTAACAATTTGGGATTTTTGCTTCCACCTCTGTCTTGAATCTATTTCTCCTCACTTCAAAAATAGGAAATTTTTTCCAAGTCTTACAGGGATAGAACTACGACAGCATTAACCTTGTCAGATGCTCTTCCTATCTCCAAGTTTCCTTCTACTCCTCAGCAACAGAAGTCTTTTGCTACAGGGGACACAGCTAAGCCATTAACTAATCTTCAGAGCTCAAAATTGTAGAATTATTATTTTCAAATTATCTGAAAAGTAGTCAGAAACAATAGAATAAGGGGAAAGGATGACTACTATTACTTCAATGGATACATTATTGCTGAAAATGTGGGGCATACATAATCAAATATTTAACAACGGAGCTTGAACTTTGATTTTAATATGAATTTCCTCCAAGACTGACTTACACAGTGCTCTGACATTTAAATAAATTTAAATTTATTTACCACAAGATATGTACCAACGAGACAGCGTATGTCCACTAATTTAACAATATTTCTGACAAGTTCATAATATCTCCCTCATTAGAGCCATTTCTCCCTTACAGAAATATTCTCCCAGGACTCCTTTTAGCAGGAGTGTTTTGGTGCAAAGGCTCCTCCTGCAAATGTTCACAAAGTACTAACATGACATTTCAATAGTATTAAAACCTGTTCAAGTTTACTTGCCAACTTGTGCCCCATTTGCAAGTAAAATATGCCTTCCTTTCTAATCATCTGCTGCTTTAAATGATCATTTCCCATTCATTTAATAATATATGCCAAGAAACTTCCAAACATGTTTTATCCTTAGCCTGTCTCATTATCATCTTGTATGGTAGCAGTGCCCCTCTCAGAAGAAATGAACAACATAAGGAACTCCAAACGTCTAGGTGGCAGCTCACGGTATAGAAATACAAGATGTCTGTAGCAAGACCTATCCAAAGAAACACCAATACATTTTTAAAATTCAACAAAATGTGGAAGGCAGCTGGAGAAGCATTTGGGCAGTTTTGATCAATCGACAACCGTTTCAAACGATATCTATCATTCGTGCAGTGAAGAATCTGAAATATGTTACCATAGGGATGACACTGGAAAAGTATTATCAAATTCTAAAATTTTAATTGGAAAATAACAATCCTGGTTCCATAGAAATAAGTGTGTGTGTTACACCAATCAAGAAGGAATTGCTAGTTTTGATTGGAGTGCCAAGAAGGTACATCCATCAAAATAAAAGAAAGAGTTATTTGTGTTTGCAAACATTTTGTGAGTCAAGTTTAATTTTGTGAGTAAAAATATTGCCACTGTTACGTGAGAGAGTCAGATAATCCAGCAACAGGGTAACAAGTTAGCACAATCTTCCCCAAATAGCTTATGAGACCAGCTTGTGGCAAATGTTCAAGATGAATCTGGGAGAAGAGATATTTTTAATATCTTTGCAACAGTGCAGCTATGTAGCAGAAAAATGTGACATAAACCAAGATAAAATTAAATTAAAAAATCCAAGGATGAAATAAGATAAAAACTAATAGATGTTAGGTCAATCATTTTAATATTTTAATCCTCTCATTCATATCCACCACTTTTAATATTGTATTACTTAATTCTGGGCCTAGACATATATTTTATATTTGCAGAACTGTCATAATCACAGATGCAACTTGCAATCTGGAGAAGAGATTTATATTTTTTTTCACTACATGCCTTAATTGTGTCTAATGTCCGTGGTACAGAAAAACTAGTTCTATTTTTGCACTTGATAATTTAAGGTACAGTTTGAGGTTTTTTCTTTTTTTTTTAATGTGTTTGTGAATACTGGTACCTCATTCTTGCGGATTTTTCAATTTTCTGTTTTAGAAAATGTATGGTAGCATACAATTACTTCATAACACTCAGAATATTCACTATGGTAATAAAGCTGGTAATCTTGGGAGAGCTAATGAACAAAGTTCAATACTATTTCCAGAATGGATGGGTCTATGCAAATTTTAAATACTACTTACAACATGTGTGCTCTCTCAGAATTTTATTAATAAAGACAGACAATATCTGAGCAACAAGACAAATACTAGGACTCAGAAAATGTAGCACGTATCTTAG
Source organism: Picathartes gymnocephalus (assembly GCA_013390045.1). Classification (NCBI taxonomy): domain Eukaryota; kingdom Metazoa; phylum Chordata; class Aves; order Passeriformes; family Picathartidae; genus Picathartes; species Picathartes gymnocephalus. The sequence continues at coordinate 26,432 of WEKY01038490.1, forward strand.
GCAGCTCGAGACAAAATAAGCAGTTAGCACTTAAATTGTGCTTTACAGTTTTAAATCAACGTACTGATGGCCACAAGACCAGTGTAGGGTGGGTTTGTCTTCACAGCCTTGAGTACCAGCCTACCTTTCTGTGGTATCTAGACAGCTGTTGTTGATTAAATTATTTATTTGCCACTTTTGGGAGATGAAGAAATGATGTTTAAGAGGAACCTGAAGTAATTTGTGCCAATAAACAAGTCAGCATGTTTGCAGTTTTATTTTAGATGTGTTTGTGGTTCACATAGAGTTACTCATCACTGAGTATCAGTAACTTGATTATGCAAAGCAACAATCTGTTTTCAAGCTTCCAGAGAGACCCAGTATATCATCTGCATCTAAACTCCTTCATGTTATGCACTGAAAGTCAAAAAAACCCATGGATATTTGCTTCACAAAATGCCATTATCTCAGGAGATGTCAACCTTTCCTACATTACCCAAAAGCACACTATAATCTTATGATTGATTTTTTGTGTGTATGTGTCAAACAGAAGAAAACCTGTTAACAGAGATAATGTAATACACTTCTAAGCTTAAAAGCAAAATACGAAGCCCCAAACCTCCTCTTCTCCCCCCTCTCCTCACACTGCCAAAAAACCCTAACCCATGCTGTAGTTTTCTTGTCTGTTTTTCCTTGTCACTGCTCTGTTTTGCATCCCCATCAGTTCAATACTTGCTCAACCAGCGCTCCACTCTGGTTTTTTTTTCTGTCAGATTGCTAAACAGTGTGCCATTAAATCTGAACTGGTTGGCTTTCCGGCAGTTCTCACCTTGCCCTTTGTCTGAGTGCAGAGGACAAAAGAATGGGCACATCCTACCTTAAAGGCCTCTTGTCCCCCTTATCTTACAGCCTTGTTTACAGTGAGCAACCAAAATAAATATGTTTAAATGTGAACAATGGTCAGGCAGCACTGGAAAGATCTGTAGGAATTTCAAATGAAACAGGAGTGCAGGGAAGCAGAAGCCTTGAAAACTGTCGACCACTGCAGAAAGGAAAAAAAGCAGAATAGAAAGCTTTTCTTCTAGAACTCATGTGACACAATCTGCTTTGGGATCATGGAGAGCATACCTAGAGCTCTGAGCTGCAAACTGCCCCTTGTTAGGGGAATTTGTCTTTTATGAGGGAGATTTAATTGCGGCCATCTTCAAACAAATTGGAAAATAACCAGGAGGTAAGTGAAAGATTCATTTAATAATCTTAACAAGATACAGCCTAGAGCATCTGAAGGCCTTTAACAAGTGCTAATGATTGTACCTGAGAAAATATCTGGTTCTGACTTAGAATTATGAATTTAGGAGGGAGAATAAGAATTCACAGCAATTTTAATGTAGGAAATATATTTAAAAAAAAAAAAGTATGAGACTGAATAAAGAAATTATTGTTAAAGAAACTTACAGACCCAAATATTTGCTAGTTCTTCGAGCTATGACTTACTTTGTCTTCTATGTATTTTTCAAGGTGGCTTTTCTATTTTCCTGTGCATGGTTGATTTATTGATACATTCCAACGACTTCCAATAATTTCCCCAAAAGAGTTTTTCCTTTTGGTCTTGGAAAACCTATGTGCAGAGTCCCAGATCTCCGTTTTGTCAGGGGAAAGACCAAATACACACCATAGTATTCATTATAACCTAAAATCACATGACATGATCACAGTAATATAATCACTGTGATATAATCAATATCCAACCTCAAATCAATCACTTCCTCATCCAGAAAAGCAGAGAAGAAAAGCTGTCTGGTTACACAAATGAATCAAACCATGGTTTGCTTGTGGTGGTTCTTCCTTCCATTTCTCAGATAACGGTCCTTGGATCACCTTTTTGTGTAATACTTTGTGGTTGTTATAGTTATGTCACTGCAGAAATAGAATGGAAATCATAAACTCATTTGTCGCTATCTTTTCAGTTGTGGGAATTGAAAACTGGTATTTTTGGTTTTTTTGTTTTACTTTTCAAGAGACCCAATGTTCTTGAGTCTGTGGGCTGCAGTACTGAAGTTGGAAATGCTACTGTATCTTTGTTATCTGAAGAAGGGTGCCTTGAACAGAACTAAACAAAATCTGACCGTGATACAGTGAAATTTTTCACTCAGTTTTCAATAAACTACAGCTTTGAGACCTTACAGTGTTACACTTCATCCCAGCTTTTCAGATTCTGTGAATATCTGTATTTTACATTATTTTCCTCAAACATATTAGTTTGTATTTTTCCCATTTGAAGCTCATTTTGTAATTTCCTGCCTGATTCCTTAGTCTCACTTGGTCCCATTTGTATTATGCCTTTGTGCTCTCTGGTGTTCACCTCAAGCTCTAATTTATTCTCACCTGCGTATTTCATTAATGTATTTTTACTCCCACATGCGCATTATTAATAAAGACGTTAAACTGAACGGCTCTCTACAGAATGCTATTAAATATTCTCCCCTACACTCCAAATCTAATGCTTGGAGCCCTTATTTTACAGCCAGCTCTCAGCCCTTGTGACAATGCTCTCTGCAAGTCATTGGGAAATAATTTTCAGTACAATTCTGCAAGTTATCATATCAAGCACTTTACCAGGCTCCAGACATATATATTGCAATCCCTTTATCCACTAAGGAGGTGATTGTGTCAAAAAAAAAAAAAAAAAGCTAAACAAATGACAAAATCCGTTTTTAGGAAATAGGTGCTGTATTCATTACTTGATGACTAGGTTTGAGATTGGGGAAAGAATGATCTGAATTACTTTTTTATAACCTTTGCACCATGATTTATAGAGCACTGTTTTCAGCTCTACCCAGGGTCTTTTAAATTCCCCTGGCACCAGCTCCTTGTTCTCAGGATGGATAGTTTAGCACCAACTCCTTGTTCTCAGGATGGAGAGCAGGGCAAAAGGCTCCTTCAGACCAACCCTTCTGCTGATCAGTGGTGAAGCTTCCAACAAGTTCTGCTGCCAGTGCTCCTCCCAGAGACAACAAAGTCACCTTTGTGCTGTCTGCAATGTTTCCATCACAGTCTAGCATGGGAGAAGTGTCCCCAAGTCAAACTTCCGACCCCAGTGCCTGGGGAGGCAGCAGGCCCTGGTGCTGTCCTGCTGTTTTGGTTTTGCTCTTTTCTCAGTCTGCTTTTAATACACTTTCTAGTCTGTGTGAAATTGTTTCCCTCCCTAGCAATTTTCTCCCAGCTACTCATGTTCTCCTCTAATTACTAGGGACAATTAGAATAATTCTACTGCTTTCCACAGATTCTGCAGTTCACCGGAGGATTCGGATTGGGACCAAAGTCAGCTGTGGTTTTCTATCTAGCAAACCATGTGTGTGCTTTAGGAAGGTAAGTTGGATGCCTGGTGTGTACGTCCAATTGTTTAAAGCAGTACTCAGCACCAAAACAACACTGAAATCATTCATTAGGGATTAATGCAGTGACTGGAAGGGAAAAATCACTTTTTCCCATAATTTATTTTAGATTTGTGCAAAGATTGCACCAAAGAGTCCAGCCGCAACATCAAACTTGGACTTGTCCCATAGAAGCAAAAGCTAGGAGAAAAAACAATTTGGTTTAGAATGACTGTTGGAATAGCTACCTTTAAGACTTACTAAACAATTCAGTTCCAAACAGTGTGTTTTGACACCTAAGCCATGTGCTCTGGTGTTTCAAATCATACACTAGATAAATTATTAAACCTATGTGGGCTGCTTATTTCCATTTCAAATAAAACACAAATCATATATGACATTTAAAACTTTTCTATAATGTCTATAAAGAGTGCTGAGAAGACAGGCTTGGAAAAGAGGCTTATTCAGTGCTTATAATAGTGACCTATCAATAGTGGAAGTCACTAAAATTACAGGTCTTCTGTATGATGATTTAGGAGGATATTAGTGGCTTAAAATGTTGAAATATTGACTGTAAAGGTAATGACTGTTCTAGTTTCCCCTGGACTTCTTTCTCCAAATCTCTCTGGCCAGTGAAGTCACTCATGACATAGCCCCTCTTCCAGCTGCCCCTAGGATGTTTAGTTTGATTGTTTTAGTGCTAAACTGTGTGGACTCAGGTTTGCTGAGTTTTTCAGTTATGTAAAGGCAAGCTGGGTTCTCTGCTTCTTTCTTTAACAAAAAGGGCGATGTCTGGTAGGAGTTCTGTCAGTGTTTTCAAGCCTTTATAGTTAATGAAAGTTAATTTGAAATAAAGCAGTCCTCGAGTTTCTCTAGCTTAAGAATATTCAACCTGTTTGTAAGAAGATTGTACATAAGATATGGGTGAGATCTTCTAAACACTGATGTTGGGCATATTTTCTATGTTTGTTATGATAATATATTTAGAAGTTACAAAGACTTTCCAGAGCTCAGCCAGCACAGTAAGAGGTAAGATTCACTAGATCATCAGCGCAGGAAAATTAATGACTAAAGACTAAATTCATGCTATGCTAATTTAGATATTCTAAATGCTCTCTGGATAAAATTATTCTGGCACTAGAGTCAGGATAGTCGAACATTTTGTTTAGATATATAAAGACAAGCGTTTAAAATATATATGCTTGTTGAAGTGTCATAAATTTTATTTTATAATGCACATAAATGGAGTATTTTAACTCCACTGATATTTTAAATCTTATCATGATTTTTAAGTATATGCTTAGAACAAGCTCTATCTGTAGAATTTAGCAACTTAAGCTATGTCTTTAATTGTTATAAATTTTGAGATTTATGATAGATTGGGTGTTTTAAGAGATTTATGACAGCTTTTTCAAAGTGATCAAATTTACAAAGGCACAACAAGGGGGCTGGATATATGGAAGCTAGGACAAAATGTTTACCTGAGAGTTTTCTTCCTGGGTGTTCATTTGGTTACCCCAGCTGGAATTTCTGATGTAAGTTCAGATTTCCCATGTTCAAACACAAGTGCTTTCACCATGTCCCTGAATGAGATGTAAATCACTGCAGACCATGCAGCAGATGTGCCACTGCTTCCCCTGCATGAAAAATTTGCTAAGTAGACAGCTATGAACAGAGGCACAGCCTGGAATTTCCAAAACTCTTTCAAAGACTTGTTCTAATTGATAAAGTTTTAGTGTTTCATGAAGGAACATAAAATACATGGTGAATCTAAAATTAAAGTTTATTGTTGTGTTGCTGAAGGAAAATGTAAAAAATTTTTAGTGGCTGATGAAGATTGACAGGGACATTATCTTTTGAATCTTTGTAACATGTCTGATCAAAAATATTCTGTTGAAAGCAATTTGCAACAGAAAATTAGTTTTTTACTAAATTGCTGTTTTGCTGTCTTTCAATCAAAGGATTAGCATTAAAAAAAACCAAACCAAAACAGAAAAAAACAAACAAGCAAAAAAAACCTCAAACAAAATCTGCAAAAGACAATTTCTCTCCTCTCACTTCCTCCATTTTGCTTAGCAACATGCAGTGATGGCAAACTCTTGCTTGATGAACATTTGGCATATGTCAACATTTTCTCCCTGTAGTTTTCTTACAGCTACTGTTTTGCTAAGTTTTAAATTCTGTGTCCAGACCTACTTTTCTTATTGACCCTTGCTGATAACAGAAAAAAAAAATTATGTCTGCAGTTTATAACACATATTTCAAACCTTGTGGTATGGGAAAAGGAAGGGAAAGATTTGCTCATCATGTCCATGATGAATAAAATAAGAAAGTAATTAGATTAGACTTCAGCACAAAGAAACATGGATCAGATACTATGGAGATTTTGATGACAAAGATATAGAAAGGAACAGAATAAATTGCAGGGGAAAACTGTAGCTGCCATCACGGGACACCTTTATTAATAGGTTCGATAAGCATCAGCCAGGAGTGACAGAGATAAAATTGACCTTGTGCGAGGCAAGGTGCAAAATGAAGCTTCTCCAGGTACTTTACAGACTCACTTTTCCGTGATTCTATCCTGTAGGTGTAGATGTGTCATGAGTAGTTTCACAGCTGTCAGTGGGACATCTCAGAAATGCTAACCTCTTGTGAAAGGCTCTCCATGGTCCGAATATTTACAGTCTGACAGAAGCAAAAAGAAGAAAAAAAAAATATTTTGGTAGCACTCTGTTTTCTGCTTTTAGGGTTGTTTACCATCTGTTCTCTAGCACAAGTTGCTCAACATATATTTTATACTATGAAGAGATAAATGCTTCTTACAGGGTATGGGAAGAGGTCACAATATCTATTCCTTGGAAAATTCCTTTTCTGTTCTAAAGCTGCAGTTTTACATAAAAGGAGCACCCAGCAGAAGGCAAGTGTAGAAAAATATGTTAACAATCATTAAAGGGTCTATCTTGAAAATTTTTAAATGAAATTTAGAGAGCTTTGAGGTTTCTCAGGTTTTCTGTGTTCTAGTTGCTTGTTAATTCTCTGGTCACAGGGGAGCTGAGAAACAAAACCTTAGAGAAACACAGGAGTTATCCATCATCCCTGAAGCACGGGAGGCATTCCTTCACCAGGAAGTGCAGAAGCCTGAAAGTTGTTACCTTAGCTCCCCTAGAGAGCCCCACTGCAGCTGGGACTCACATGTGGTTTTATCTTCAGATTTTCAGGCTTTGTGACAAGAAATCCTGAAGTCTCCAGTTGTAGGACAGCCCACAAAATGGATCAGGTAAAACTTGGAATTGTCTGAGCCACACTCTCCGCTGATCTGGTGTGGTGAGAATGAGCTCCTAGGACATCCCTTTCTTGCATATTGTCACAAGCTTGCTGATCCTGTTTTCAAAATTTTCACAATTTCATATTTTTCATTCAAAATCTGCTTTTACTTGGAAAACAGATAAACAGGTTTGTATTTAATGCTTGAATCTCTGGATGTAAATCTTCTAAAAGAAGTTTGTAAGGAAAAGCAAAGCTGAAAAACAAAACCAAATCACAAACCAAAAGTGAAATCTATTTGCTTACAAAATCAAACTTATTTTATATACTAGGCCTTTATAATTGTGCCAATTTTTATGGGCTTCTAGTTACATATTTCTGGGCATTTTCATATTTTGCTCCTCTGTTGCTGTGTGGAAAATCCATGCCAGCAACACATGAATTGACTAACAAACTGAGTGTATATTGGAAACAGTTTCTTTGTCAATACAGAGTGTACTGCCAAATGTAGAAATGTCAAACAAATGGGGAAAAATAGTAAAGAATTATTGTTTTATCTCTTGAAGTTAGTATAGTTTCAGTTATTCCTTGCAACAGTTGCAAGCAAACTGTTTTCAGGCAGAAATTATTTTAATTGGCAAACTTTCTTCACTATTACATGAATTTTAACCAAATGAAAATTAAACAATTATCTTCAAACTGCCAAAGTGAATTAACTAAAGCCTAAATTGACTAAATTTCTTTAGTCCTGGTATTTTCTTCATACTTAGGTTGTTGCTACAATGTTTTCATTGTCTTGTTAAAGAACAATTGGATGCCATGAATATAAACTCCTTAAATATTTATGGTGTCATGTTTGGCTTTGTTGCTACTATTGCACAAAAATAAGAATCTAGTCCACTGTGTTTTGATAAAAGGACAACCCTGCCTATTCTGAGTAATGAAGAGTTTTCTTGGATGGGACGCTATGGAAACCCATTCAGAAACAAAAGGGGAAGGAGACAGTGAAAGGTCACAAAGTGAAAGATATACTGCCAGTACTTAAAACAGAGAAAGGGAATCTGAAAAGCCATTATCTGACTGTATTTTGACATTAAATAAAGTTTGACTTGCAGGTTTATTCTAAGTTCTAGTTTAACAGAAATAGTTATTTTTTTCTTCATTGTTTACTCAGAACAGGATCTTCATTTCCTTCTCTTCTTTCAGTCTGAAGCTCAGTGACTGTGACTGCTAATTTTGACTACCTTGACACATTCCCATTGATTTTTTTAATCAGCTTTAGCTGTTGTGGTACACCTGAGACATCAGATTTTAAACTCTACATATCCTGCAAGATCAGTTTAGGGTCTGCCAGTCAGGCTTTTCCTATGAACCAAAATTCACATCTGTTTTTACGATGTTGGGATGATTTTTAAAGAGTATGTTCAGCTTGATTCCTAGTGAACTTATCTGTCTCCAAATCCTTATAGAATGCTTTGCATAATTCAGTCTTTCTGTTTACTTATTCTCAGAGTACAGGCACTGCTCTCATGTATTGGGCACTCACAGGATGTTTCCCTTTTGTTCTACAGCTTGGTGTACTAGCTACAAAGTTACGTTCTTAGATTTTTCAGGTATTTTTCCCCTTAAATTCTGTCTCTCCTTAGTTCTTTATGGTACTTATCTAATGATTTTTTCTTCTAATCATTTCTTCTTACAGACCTTCTCAAGGACTGTCTACTATAATCCAGCTCTGCAATCCAATATATTATATTTGGCACACCCATTTATTTTGCATACACTGCAGTTTGGTTTTGGGTTTTTTTTCCTGTGTTTTGATTCTAAACATTTGTTTGTGTAAATGGGAAGGAAAGAGGGATGAAATAACTTAAAAAAGGTTCTTTAGAAGAAACTGTCGACAAGTCCACCCAAATCGTTAATTTTTGCTAACTGCACAAGTGCTTTGAGGGTGGATGTGTCCTCTTTGATGGACAGGCAACAGTTCTAGAGACTTTCCGCAGAAAGGACGCAACTCTTACATGTCAGTGCACAAACAGCAAAGTTGTGCTGAAGTGGATACAGGTTTGCTACTGAATGTTTGCATTAAGACTAGAAGTGCCTAAGGGTGAATACACAGGTGAGAAAGGACCAGGAGGAAAGAAAATTTTTCTTTAAATTTATTTCTATTCATTATTGATGTAGACTTCCTCAAACCCTAGAACCCATTTTGTTGCTTTTCCCTAGCTGGCTGATGGACAGTGTGACGTGTTTTTCCATTGCTCTAAAATGTCCTATATAATGGAATTATATTCAGCATCAACTAGGAGGGATGGCTTTAGGCTGAAGAGGGTATTTTTAGATCAGACATTAGGAAAATATTCTTTACCATGGGGGTGGTGAGGCCCTGGCACAGGTTGCCCAGAGAAGCTGTGGATGCCGCATCCCTAGAGGTGTCCAAGCCCAGCTTGGATGGGGCTCTGAGTAACCTGGCCTAATGGAAAGTGTCCCTGCTCATGGCAGGGGGATTGGATGATCTTTGAAGTTCTTTCCAATTCAAACCATTCTGTGATTCTGTGGTTAAGTAAATAAGTATTTGAGAAAATAAACCAAAGGATTTTTCTTTTTTTTAAATTCTTTGCTGCAGATTGGAAAGGCTGCAGGAATCCAACAGAAGGTAATAGATTTGGGAGATACGTAGAGCGTATCCTTCTTATACCTGCTAAGCGTTCTAATTGTTTCATTATTGGGATAAACAACATGCCATCTCTCTGTGAACACAGGCAGAATTTGTGAACTATTTCTTCTTAAAGACAGGCTGCACTAATAGCTGTAAAATAACCACAGAGATGCATTTTTGGGAACGAGACTGGTTTGGGTCACCACAGGAGACACACTGATATTAGTCATTCAGCCAATGTTCACAACTGTGCTCAATTTATTGATTCTGTGCTGAAGGGGGGGGGAAAGGCCAATCTATCTGCTTTTCATGATGAAAATCAAAGAACAACATGAAAAAAAAACCAAACCCTCACTTCTTTTATCTTACTAGATCCGTGACGTGCCTCTCTTCACTGGCACCTTTAATGATGAGAAACTCCAATGTGATTTGGCAGCTGTAAGCCGAGCTAATTACAAAATCTGAGATCTTAGGTTTCCGTGAGTCAATACTCAGAACAACTTAGAATATATTTGCACAATGTAGACATAAAGGTCAAATTAAAATATTAATTCTTTCTAGCTCTGTCCAATATATTAAAGTGTATTTTCCTCCTGTGTTTGAAAAGTTTGAGCTTTCAAATGCAACCAAGATACTTTTATCAATTATCCATTTACACCAAATGACCAAAGAAGCAGCTTTGTGCTGTGAACACTTTCTTGCAATTTAATGATAAGAACTTCTTTGTTAGACATAAGAAAGTCAGAATAGTGACCTCTCAGTAGCTTCTTTAAGTGGTCCTGAGTAATACATAATTTAGCTGTAAAAATATGGACTTGTAGTCATTCAACCTACCTGAATACTTTCCTAGTACATGGTAATATCTGCTCTTAATGCACAGGCTGAAATTTTTTATTGAGTTCTATATTTTGTGAGTATTATTTTTCCTTTTTTTCATAAAACTTTAGACACTTTTTTGTGATTTAGCTGGTGGTAAATTCAAGTTCTTCCGTTATGGAACTAAATGCATTTTAGGATAGCATATGATAACACATGCTAAAATTTCTGTAAATATTTTACACCGAGTGTCATTTTTTCACCCACCTCTGAAGAATAATATCTTTATTCTTCTGTGTGTTCCTGTTCCGTTTGACTGCATGGCTGAATTTCCTCAGGTTGTTTGTCAGGTTTAGTACAAAGTAGATGTTGCTTAGATGCTCCAAATTGATTATGTTCACCCTCAGGCAATTTCAAAATAACCTATTGCAGATTAAAATCACAAAACACTATGTCACCTCCAGTCCTTATTAAGATAATTGACCCTCCTACTGAATTAATAATCTACATCCTGGTTGCTTAAATATAGTTCTCCTAAAGTCTAGACTGTAACATATTTTGATGACATAATTGAACTTGTTTGTCTTCTTGTTCCGTTAAACATCCTGGACTGATAAGAGCAATAAAATTCATCAGAAAACAAGTGGAAGGCCCAATATTTGCCAGGAATATTTTCCATAATTTCTATGTTAATTTATTCGTTCTAATTCTGCTATTCAAAAGAAAAAAATTACAGTTGAAAATCTAAGTTATTCAAACTCAAAATTATCAAGGCATGTATAATTTGACAGTATAAATGTATTGGCTCTGAAACAAAGCCTTTTCTCTGCGAGTAGGATACCTTCTATATTTCCTCATAGTATGGGTTTACTTGAATTTTAAAATTAGTAGGAAATAATTTAAATATGAATTAAAATGAAGCTGCTCGTGAATATTTGTAATTTCTCATTGAGATAATGAGTTTCAGAAAGCTTTAGATTTCTACCAGTGTGGAGATACAGGCACACATTTAGGAAGATGCATAGGAAGCAGATTTATTTTCTTGGGTTTTTTTTTCTTTTATTGCCTACCTTTTGCTGTCTACCCAGATGAATGCTGATGAAATGAACAGACAGAAACACAGATGAGAACATGTTTTTCCTCATTCAAGCAACCATTATGCATCTGTTTCTCAGTTTCTGTACACCACTGTTGCCTCATCACTTTCCCTTTCTACCCACTTGCCTTTTTTTATCCTTGTTCTAACAATTCAGGTAAATACAGACTTCCTACAGACATGGAAGACTGGTCTGGCTCACGCAGCCTTGTTTGAAAACATGACTCCCTTCATTTCTTAGCTTTTTCTTTTCTCCTAATTAAATAAGGAATTTGAGTGGGGTGGGTGGCTTTTAGTTAAAGCAATGTCAAGCCTATATCCATGACTGCTTGGTTCATAATTAAGTAAATTGATCAAATGGAATCCTGCTACCATGAGCAAACTCTGATTAAGTTCTTACCTGGGCAAGGAACCATAAACGAGCTCTGTAAGAAAAAACATCTGCTGTTTTCACCTCTTAAGTACTTCAATGTCAGTGCACCTGCTCTTATATGGTGAATAAAAGGAGTTCTGGGTATTCTGTACTCAAGGCCTAACTCCACATGGTGTATTTACATAAGTAGCCCCTGGGGAGTCAGGTAAGCTACTGGCCTGAAAAAAATGTTGCTGAAATTTGAACTTCAGGTTTTACATCCTCTATAAGGCATACAGAAAGTACTCTATACAAATATATATCCAAACAGAAAAAGTTCACAAGAAAAAATCTTGTATATGGAAAATTCTCCCTTCTTGGGTGTGTTTTCTGCAATACTGATGCAACATCATAATTTCTTTTCAGCTCAGAGGATGACAGTGCATACTAGGAATTGCATATGCTGACCTATTGGATAACTGGGCAAATCAGTCAATGCTTGCTGTCAATTTTATCTCACTGCATCACACCTGGATCAAAATCCCTGGGGGTTATACACCTCTGCTATTCTGGATCTACTTAGCAGTCCTGTCAACACACTTTTTTGAACTTCTTTTACAATGGTACTGTATCTTGGTAACAGCTTCTTGCACCAGCCAGCTACACAGAGGACTAGTCAATAAAAAAACCTAATCAAAATACTATATAAAATATCCTCAAAATAGCCAAAGGCATTGAAAGAGCTGAAATTAATTCTCTCAGCAACCAGGTGGTGAGTCCAGTATACCAATAAAAACTCTTTATCCTTCCTGACTTTAAAATACTTAGCCTTTTTCAGGACCAGTCCTGGAGAACGTTACCTTCTCAAGCTCCACTGGTAGCACTACATTTAGCCTTCTGTATTTGTTTAAAACAATAGTACAGAAAATAAACAGTGATTATAAAATGCACAATAAATAGACCTGAATAAAAGTCCTCATATTAATTTCCATATTCACCTAAGTTAACAGTTCACCCCTCCAAACTTGAAAAAGTTCCACATTAAAAAGAAGCTTCATCCACATAAAGGAACAGTATTTAACTGTCTGAAACCTGTCCTGGAAACTTTTTTTTTTCATTTTCTGAAGTCAAGTTTGCAGACAGCACTATGTCTTTCAAAAGTAGAGAGCTTTTCAATTAGAACTTGCTTTTAAATCATAATTATTGTAGGTAACAGGTCAAAAATTTATCGTTCCATTATAATCGATATCAAAGCTTCCCTTCATTTCCCTCAAGCCCAAAATTGCCACGATTTGATTGCATTAAATGGATACCTTTCCTTTTCCCCTGAGGTATTGCTTGCTCTTCCATAGCCATATATCTGATAAAAGTTTTACACCCTAAGAGTGGTTCCATGTCTTTATAGAGGATCAGGAGCTACAATCAGTATTATCCCTTACCACTTAGACCTTTGGAAAGGTAAAACTTTGGCAAAGTAAACAGGTGAATCTGCCAATCTCTTGATTAATTCTTAACCAAATATTCTAGTGATATTTCTTTCTCGTAAATAATTATTTCTCAGAACATTGTAAATTCATTCCTATACCTCTCAACATTTAGTGTAATACACCAAAATGTATTTTTAATTTTTATATTGTTGTTTAATTTTTTCACTGTGGAGTTTTCTGTTGACTCTAATGAAACTGTCCCGGGCTCAGGAAGTTATTGTGGTTTTTAATAACAGTATTAAGTTGTTTGCCATTCTCATTCTCACGAACCATCAAGGTTTTAAATGTTTCAGGACTGATCACATTGATAATTAAGCCATGACCGTCATTCCCTCCATGAAGTGCTTTATATAGATAGAAAATGGGAAATTCCGCAAGGTTAAAAGTAAACAACAGACAAAAAAAAAAAGGCAGCAGTAAGAATATATTATTTAATTATCTGTCCCTTTTTATCTGTTTTCCTTGGGGGTTCCTCTTTTTATTATGTATCCACTGAGACTGCAACCTAAAAGTTTAAAAGTTTATGCTGCGAGGCAAGATGACTGTGCAAGAGGTAACTATCATTGTGCTTATTTGGCATATGGGTAAACAAAAAAGCTAAAAATCCCCAAAGTTAACCTATTTAATGTCTTTCCTGAGATGTGCTAGAGTGGGATCACTTCTACACCAGAATGAGAGAGCTGGAGTGCAGATCCATGGCATATTTACTGTAACACAGCTGTCAGCTTCCACCAATGGAGGTACCTTCAGTCCTCCTGATCGTAAAAAAAATGGATGTTGCTAGACGGGTAACTCTTAACTGCAGGACAGTGAGTACTGGCAGTACTTTCTCTTATTCAGCAGGCAAGTTACTTGTCAATAAAATAATGCCTAATTAGACTACCACTTGCAAGCAGCACTGACTAGACAGGATATTAAATACCTATTTAAAGAAAACAGATGACTTTATGAAACAGGAGACCAGACTTGCTGGCTGTTGGTCACTGGGTGTGCAGTCTAACGCAGTGAGCTGGTGTATGATATGAGAAAACATATACCCATGTTTTGTTATCAGTTATGAGAAAGGAGATCTACTTATAAATTAACAAATCTAGGTCCTGCATTTGAATATGCTCTGGTGCTGCTCCAAGAATCAATTACACCTCTTGAATGTAAACTTATTAGTAAAGAGGTGTAGAAAAAAAATCAACTCTTGGATAGAAGCACGATAAAATGGAGTATTTTCTGCCTTCAGATATAGTATTTGGGATCTAACAGTACTGCCTCACAATTTTTTGTTGGCAATAGAAATACAAGTAGAATGTAATAGTGATTTGCAGTTATGTTGGTTCATAGAAGACGGCATAATCTCTAGGAAAGGTGCTGTGCACACTTATCTTTGATTTATGACTCTGTAGCTGCACAAAGTTCTGGTTCATCGAGGTGTGCTCTGAACTCAGTGTAAAAGATGTAAAAACAAGTTGGCTGCCCCACATAAATATTTAATCTGCTCTAATCAAGTTAAGGACACAGCGATAGGATGTACACAAACCTTTAGTTTTGCATACCATATTAATATGAGTCACTACAGTTGATTTAATTAGAATACTTTTAAACATACGCTTCTGCCAGAGAAATGGGTCTTAGTCTTTTTTTTCTTACACTGTATCATAGATATTTATTAGGGAAGTACTTTATTCTCTGTGTGTGGATGACTATTGTTTGGAAATTCAGATAACTTGAGTGCTTTTCTTCCCTAAAAGCACCATTTATATTCCTTAGTTGTTTTTGACCACCAAATATTCTCCACAGACAGTGCTGTCTTGTAACTGCTTCTAAATGATTTTTCTTCCCCCTATTTTTTAAAACTTTGTTGTATAGCAATAAACTTTCATTTATTTTCTCACCTTACTGTGTGTGAAAAGTGAAGGAAAAATCTTTAATTTTAACACTGTTTTTATGATGTGCTGTATGAAACTCAGTTTCACGTACATGAACTCACGGAGTTAAATTCTTTCTACGAGTCAGGGGTAGTCAAAGTGTAATCAGCCATGAAGTTTGTGTTTCACAAAGCTGCTTACACTGAATAATTCAATATTTGAGCTTTAATGATATTTGAATAGGAATTTGTATGCAGACTGTACAGTGAAGAGATGAAAGAAGGCAGACAAACTTTTGATTTCTGGCTGAATCATTAGTATGAGACGGTTTTTCAGACCACTGTGGGATGAGCCCTCCCTGAGCCCAATACGTGCAGTTCTGCCTGTGAGGGCAGGTGACCTCCAGCACCTGCACAGGTTGTGCACATCTCCTGTGGCTTGTCACAGCTTTTCTCTGAGCACCTGAGCCACAGAAAGTCCAGGGATGGCCTCTGATGGCACAATCATCATCATTAGGGGTGTGCCTCCAGTGAGACAGTGATGTGTTCCTTGATGAGAGTCAGAGACAAACCCCGTGGAGGTCAGGGCTGGCACTGCTGAGGGGACATTCCCCTTGCAGCTCCCGTGGGCACTGCTGTGGGGACATTCCCCTTGCATCTCCCTTGGGCACTGCTGAGGGGACATTCCCCTTGCAGCTCCCGCTGGCGCTGCTGAGGGGACATTCCCCTTGCAGCTCCCGTGGGCACTGCTGAGGGGACATTCCCCTTGCATCTCCCTTGGGCACTGCTGAGGGGACATTCCCCTTGCAGCTCCCTTGGGCACTGCTGAGGGGACATTCCCCTTGCAGCTCCCCCTGGCCCTGCTGAGGGGACATTCCCCTTGCAGCTCCTGCTGCCAGGCCCTGAGCCCCGGCTGTGACTAAGGAGGGAAGCGTTCTGTGGAGCACAGCTTGTCTCTGGCTGAGGGAGGACAAACCGTACCCATCACTGCCTGTCAGGGCCAGATGGGATGGAAAGGAGGGGGGGGGAAGCCAAAACCAGGCCAGAACAGAGGAAACATATTTCAGAAATGTCTGCACGGGGATTTTCTGCCTATAATGGGCCTCTGGCCTGCTCCCCACAAAATGTGATAGAGGCATGAAGGATCCACAGTGACAGTGACAGGAAGAGGCAGAAGCTTATTTGTTGTGGTGCTTAAAGCATGATCTCCCGACCACAGACCCATTTTTAATCCCTGGAGCCAGGGCTGAAGCTGGGCCAGGCATGGTGCAGGGGTGCTGCAGGCCCCTGTCCTGATGCACCACCCTGCACTGCTGTCCCTGCTGCTCTGGCTCAGGATGGTGCCATGCTCGCCTGCCCTGGGGCTCTGAGGAGCTGCTGGATGGAGGTTCAGCAGACAGGGAATAGGGCCAAAGTTCTGTGGCTGTTCTGGTTGACAATCATGTGCAACTAGAAGCCAAATGGGCTGGTTGCTCTCAAACAGCTCAGCTTCATGCTGGTCTGTCATGTGGCCAAGAAACTCCTAGAAGGGCCCTGGCCGTGACAGCAGCTTTCATTCCAGGGAACATTGATGCACTGTTTTGGCATGTCCAGCTCTGAAAGAGCCCAGGCTCCTGTGTTCGAGAAGTTCCACCTGCATATGAGGAGTTTCACTTCACTGTGCAGTGACCGAGCACTTGAACAGATTGCCCAGAGAGGTGGTGGAATCTCCCTCACTGAAGATATTCAGGATCTGTTTGGAAACAATCCTTTGTCTGGGATGACCCTGCTTGAGCAGAGAGATTGGATCGAGGACCGCTGTGGTTCCTTCCAACCTTGCCCACTCTGTGATTCTCTAATTCTGTGACAAAGAGATGCAAATATCAGTATGAAAATGGATGCAAAAAAACTTTTAAAACAAGTTTTGGCCAGTCAGTTGGATCCCAAATAATAACTTTTGAGTATATTCTGTCTTCAAGCAGATAATAAATCCAAATTACAGTTTAAGAAGTATTATTGCTATAC
Source organism: Picathartes gymnocephalus (assembly GCA_013390045.1). Classification (NCBI taxonomy): domain Eukaryota; kingdom Metazoa; phylum Chordata; class Aves; order Passeriformes; family Picathartidae; genus Picathartes; species Picathartes gymnocephalus. The sequence continues at coordinate 43,318 of WEKY01038490.1, forward strand.
CTTTCTTCCTAAATAATTAATCTGTTTAAATATTGTCTGAAACAAATTTGAATCTGAAACAAATAAATATTTCTGATGAGAAGCACTAGTACCCATACTCATACTTTTCATTATGCTATGCATTTTTAAACTTTTAATTTAGATGGTATGTTTTATCTCCAGGTTATGAAGGATTCAGGAAGAAATGAGAGGTACAGTCCAAACTCCTTTTTTATCTCAAGTAGACTGTACACTGAATTTCTAATAGAATTTCTCTCGAAGGGTCTTAATCTCAGGCTCTTCCTGGGGTAGTCTGAAAAGAACAAGATAGAATCTGCTTATCACCCTTTCCCCTTGAAAGCACAGCAAAGGTAAACAAGAAAGGCAACTTGTCAGCATTGAGACAATTACTTCTGTTTCTAAGATCACAGCCTAACACTGATAAGGTTTTTTTATAAGGGATTTTTATATCCAGATTAGAAGAAATCAGCAAGTGTGCATGGGCATTCTACTATCTAGATTTCACGTTGTTTCCTGTGTCCTTACATATCTAAGGGCAAAATTGTTTCACTTTAATTTCACTTTGCATGGCATCAGAAAAAACAAAACAAAGGCAACAAAAACAACTACAACAACAAAAAACCCAACAAAAAACAACAAAAAAAACCCCCAACCCCAAAACCAAAACAAACCAACAAAATCAACCATATTGATTTACTCTAGAATCAATTATTTCATTTTACCAGAGTAAACTATGAGAGAAGATGCAGACCTGCATTGTCTAGCAGTGGAAGATATATCAATAGAAAATACTTTTTCCACATAGTTATAGGTGTGGCACCCCGTCCTTAAGGGGAAGGAAGCACCCAAGATTCATGGACACCTGTTGTCAAAAGGAAACAACAAAAGCCAGAGGGTCCACAAAAAGTTTTACTTGTAAATTATATAGAGCATGGAAATTGGTGTGTTAGTCCCTCACCCTCGAGCTGTTTCTTGTTTGCTACGCAAATTAGTTATTATGCACAGTCCATTCTTCTAGATCTTTCTGGAAATGTGTCAGAGGCCTTAAGGGCTGGTCTTGTTCCCCCCTCCTGGGTCACCCTTTGATTAGCAGTCCATGCCCACTGCTCAACCTCATTCCTCTGCTTGTGCTCTGCTGTGTTGCGCTTATCTCCAGAAGCAAGAACAAGGATGATTGCCACAGAAAACCGCTGCTCTACCTCCACATGTCCCCCTTCTGCAGCCATGTCCTGCTCTTTCTCACAGCCTGTTATTACCAGCAGTCCTTGGCTGGCTCCACGGCTATCCAACCATTGGTGTTTGAGATAGCCACATCAGCCCCTTATCTTCTAGGCTGTTACACAAGGTTCTGCCCACAGACAGCCCTTTTGGTGGAAAGTACTTGTTCTTTCCTTTGTTGGTCCCTGCAAGCAGGTGTGAAAAGATTAGATAATAGACCTTTCACTCAGCAATCTTGCCCCAGAACAGAAACATGTGCTCCCAGGAAGGAGAAAAGCTTGCTTTCCATGCTAGCAGAGAGATAGAAGAGATAAAGTCATTAAGCTTTTGCCCACAGAACAATCTTTTATAAAGCCAGGAACAATTTTGCCAATTATTTATTCATTTTGAAAATTGTCATTTCTTCTCTGCAGATCATAACACTCTCTAAAGCATCTTGCTCACCTATCAGCTTAAATCCCAATGAAAGGTGATTTGAGTTCTTAACTTACCCAGTATTTTTTCAACACTGGAGACTCCAGTTAAGCAAATACCAAACTAATCCAATGTTTGTTTTACTTTTCATTTAAACCTTGTTTTTGGAAAAGAGGCAGGAGCAAAAATAACCTCACAGAAAATCCTTTTTTTTTTTTCTTTTCCTGCCCTAACTAATTTATCATGAGGGAAAATTTCATCGGGACAGATCTCTTTACTTAGCAAAGCTAACCTATTTTATTTTGGAATGTGAAACCACAATAAAACATGTCAATGGTATTTGATCTGTGGACAAAATACTGGTCAAAATAGTTGTGTACATGGTGTGACTGAGTACCTTATCTTCTATGGCCTCACCATAAGGACCTTAAAAGCCCTCACTGAGCAGAAGACCAAATTCATAATGTATCTTTAATCATTTGTGTGGAAAGTAACAAGAAAAAGAGAAGCTGACAGAAACACTTTCCAAGACAAAGTACACCATTGAAAATCAAGAATTAGTAAATAAATTCACGATGTTATTATGACTGTAATAAGGCTCATCTGTCTCCAGGGTAAAATCACAAACAGTTTATTTATTCTCCTATCCAGCAAGAAAATCTTCCCACTGAATTTACCTACTTATTTTTTTTCTTAAAAAACAGTGAAATCTTTCTATAGAATGCACAGATGGCGCAGTCAGTCAAGTAAGGGGGAAAAGTTGGAACAAAACTCAAGGGCAGACTGTGATATATCTGTGATTCTTTTCATTAATGCTGTGATAGTCTTAACCACAAACTAAAATGTCTATCAGCAGGCTAAATGCAACAAACCTGCAGTCATTTCTCAGCCCAAACCTCTGTCAGTCTCAGTTCAGAGCCACAACTTGGGCAAAAGTGCAAAGTGTGGGTTTATGAGGTATCTGTCAATCCAATTACAATTCACAGAATTTCACTTTAAAGTGAAATAAAGCCCCATATGTAATCTGATTTCAGGTACAGTGTTACACTTCTCTTCAGAAAAAATGTCCTATTTTTCAGATTCATTGCATCTGTTTGATTTTAGAGTAAATCTTTTATTAGTGTAAAAATTAGTTAGTATACTGGAACCAATACTGTGCACTGTGTGTATAGAGTGTCAGCAATATAGTGTAAATAGGTTTTATTCAGTGTTAATATGTTCTAGGTGAAGGAAAAGTAGCTATTTTAAAACATTATATTAATATTTTACATTATTATGTAAATATATTAATAACTCAATATATTTAATAATATAATGTGAATTCAAAAATATACATATATTATCCAGCAAATGCTAAACTGGATTTTTTAAAAACATCAAAATTCCAAAAATGGGAATTTTGAAGAATGTTGATGGTAATGCAGAGTAGTAACAGAAATTCAAACTATCGTGTGTGAAGAAGAAAGGATTTATTTATATATTTAAAGATGTATTGAAACTGGGATAAGGGATAAGAAAACAAAACTGACACTTGTCAAACTAAATGATGACTTTATATTTGATTTAGATGAATTCCTTTGATACAGACCAGATAACACAATTGAGTTACTTCAAAGAAAATGGAAAACAGTGCAGTAAACACTTAAATTTATATAATTCTAAAAGGGCAGCAGCAAGATAAAAACATCTGTATTATAGTAAAACAATCACCACTAGTTAATCTATTTTTCATAATCTTTACAAACATTCATGTAAACTATCTGTGTATGGGCTAAATGGATATTCTCTATTTTCTATGAGAAAGTCCCTCTTACTTGAGCTGCAATTAGCCACTTTCTGTCTCTTTCTCACAAGAAATTGCTTCTTTTGAGAGTAATCCCACCCAGAATTTACATAAAATCTGTGCATTCATGGAAAATAGTTGCATAAGGCTCAAGGTTCCCTTTAAAAAGATTTCTAAAATGATTCCTCTAGGCTGTAAAGATTTTTTGTATTAAGTGACTGGCAGTCAGTACTTCTGAGAAATGTATCACCTATTAAGATCTTTGAATTAGAAATGGATTTTTAAATGTCTCTAGTCCATGCTGGTGGTCTGGGATGTGAGACAAATTTCTATATATCTTTTGTGGGTGTTTTGCTTCTTTGATTTAGGAGCACAGCCTGCATCAATTTGTATTTTGAAGTAATTTAGGCTTTATTCTGAATCTACAAAATGGGATTTTTAAAACCAAAATGGCATTGGCATTTGAGCTGAATATGAGTGCTATGTTCACTTCTGGGGATATTCAAAAGATGTTAAGTATCTCAGAATGGGGAGTTTTCTGAGATAACCAAAAAGAATTCACTGAGAACATGGTCATATTTAACTCAGACCCTGATCTTTCAGGGATGTTGGTGCCATGTTACCACTACCAGATAGGAGCTCCTCCTTTTTCAAGTGGGTCTTTCCAAAAGGAAACAGCTGTTCCTCCATAAATTAATTAAATCTCACTACAGAAGGAGGAGCTTAGAGAGGATGTCCTGCCCATTTCCTCACTTTTGCTGATGTGGCAGTGGTGAGAGCAACACCAAAGGTCTGAGTTGAGTGCTCTCTGTGGAAATGGACAACTTTTCAATTCTAGTAATCTGCAGCTATGTTGGAAGCTGTTTACTTTCCATATAATTCAGTGAGCCAGAGAGAGATAAAAAAACCTGCAGACTAAGTCTGTAGGGAAGTGCTTGGGTCATCCAGCTTGAAGATGAAAATCCTGTGGTTCAGCTGTGCTTGGAGCACTCTTTGTTTGTTCTGCATTAAGCAATCACTGCATAAAATACTGAAATACCTAGAAGAGGACTGGGCACAGGCTGCATGGCAGACAGGAAAAGGAGTTAAAGTTGTGTTTCATTAATGCATGTTAGTGGGACTTAGCTGTGAAAAATCCACTGAGCTGCTCAGCCCAGTCAAGAGGTAAGTGCTTCTGAGCACATCAAGAAGATTACTCTATCACTTCAGGTATTGAAAGTAATATGTGTTACTATTTAATTATTTAAAAGTTAGTGTTATATGAGCTTAGCAATTAAATGTTGGAGTTTTGAAGATCTAAAACCAGAGCAGAGATGCCCTGTTTTTATAGGTTTGTTATTATGCACTTCTGGAAAACCCTATGTGTGAGTAATATGGCTTGAGGTCTCCATATGTGAAAACATTAGGTATTGTATCTTATTATAGCTCCTTCAGAAAATTTATTTTCTATCTGAATCTCTGATGCTGTGTGATGACTTACAGAAACTTCTATCAGTTGCAAGTGTGATGTTTATTTCTACTCCAAAGACAGTAACCCCCCCAAAAAATCCTGCTTACTCTTGGCCTTGGATTTTAGAGTTGTATTTTGTTGCTGTTGGTTTTGTTGTGTTAATTTGCTCTGGCCTAACTATTTGGTAATAATGTTGGTTTACTGCAGCTTACAGATTTTCTGGTAATGATTTTTAATCGGCTTTGGTCAAAATAGTCATGTGAACATTGTCTCTCAATAATATAGAAATCATGGTAGTGATATTGATATGTATGTGTGTGTGTGTATGTGTATATATATATACACATGCTGTAGTAGGCAATGCCTTGGATATAATTGAAGAAATTAAATAACAAAGCTGAGAGAGGATGCTTGTGCCAGGGTTAATGGGAGGCAGGAGTAAAATTATGCATCAGGTTATTTTTCTTGATCACTGTAGAGTTGTTTCTTTATATTTGCTGGGAAAAACAAAACAGGGAAGCACTGCTTCAAGTCCCAATTCACTTTGCTTAGACTACCATGGTCAGAATTTATAAGGGGGCTATTTCACCAACAGAGGGGCATGATATGTTGGATGGAGATGAGTCCTGGCTAGAAAGAATTTAATTTTAAAAAGTTTTTCTTGTGCTTTGAAGAAAAGAAATATCATTAAGAGTGTATGGGAAGGAAGAACAGTGGGAAAAAAAAAAAAAAATGCAGTACATAATTGATAATGTCTGTTGGTTCAGGAGTACACACCTGCACCATTGCAGAAGATCTAGGTTCAGCATATGTTGCAAATCAGATGGACAATATATTACAACTCCAAATTCATTAGTATTTTTATTCTAGAACCCCTCCTTAGAAGCCTCCTTCTGCAAAGTATGATGAAAAAAATACTTAAAGTTTTTCCTTGCATAGAAAACTTTCCTTGAAATATTCCTCATCAGATCCGCGGAGTTAACTTTATGGGAACGCTTAAGAAATAACACAAGCTTAGAAGTAGAGAACAATACTTGCGCTGTTTTCCTGAAGGCATTCGAGATGTGGGCCCTTGATATCTGAATCACTCTTATAACTCTGTACAGTGCGTCTCCAGCCCCAGTAGCTTTTCCCCCCCAGCCCATTGTTACATCAAAATTCCTTTTCCTCTGGGAATAATATATATTTAAACACTATTATATCTCTTTAGCCCAGCTCAAGAGGTAATTCGTTTGGTGTATTGATGTAAAATTTTGCAGAATCAGTATCTCTCTAAGTCTTATCACTCAGTGATGCTGCTGGGCATTTACCATGGGGTGTTCCATTCACCTCAAGCAAGGATTTGTCACCATAATGAGAAGTGTAAGAAAGTTCTGTTGGGCTAGCTGAGAACTCAGCTGGAATTGAAGTTTTCAAAATGGTAATTTATGCATTTCTGGAATGAGAAAAGAAAGCAAAAAACACTTAAAGAGGCAGAGAGTTATTTTGCAATTTAATTTTTAATTTAAAAATTACAGAGATGTGTGGAGTTGAAGGCTGAATGAAACACGAATTCTAAACCAAAAGCGAATATATATTTACTTTGTAAGACTACATTATCGACTTTGGATGTTGTGCTTGAACACTTCCTGTACTTCTCATGTGTCATTAGACTATAACGATGCATAGACAGACCTTGGGAAAGCCTTTGAAAAGGAATGGATTACAACATGTATTTCTAAAATGAAAGTAAAGGTCGATTACTCTAGAGTACAATGTAAGAGTAGCATTGCATTGAGACTGATGTGTTCTACACCCTTCTGGTAGCCTTCATCCCATCTGTGATTTCAGAAGCAGCAGTCCATGTGCTTTGGCACTTATTCTAAGTGATGCTGTTTTAAGATAAACAAAATCTGAGACCTAAAGGGAACTTTCAAGTGTATGGAAGAATTCCTAACAAGTCCGAACAGAGAAACTTTGCTATGCGCTTTCAGTTAGGTTGTTCACTGAATAAAGTCTATGAGCTCCCAAAAGAACTTGGGCTGTAGGAGTAGAAACAAACAGCAGTACAAACTCTTCCCAGGTTCTTATTATCTGATCAGTTTTGAAAGAGGAGCCAAAGAACCGCTATTCACACTGCAGAGTAAATGCAGAAAAAAAGTCTTGAAACTGCCTGCTGTATTTCCATGCCATCAGTCACCTGTGCCCAGCTGATCATAAAGCATTAAGAATGTGAAAGGCTTTAATATGCACCCAAAGACTGGGATTTTTTAAGGCATAGAAAACACTTCTTTTTTCCAGCTTAGTTATTCTAAGTCTACTGTGGGTGAATTATAAAAATACAACAGACTTGTTAGTTGCCACTGAAAGACATGGGGACTAAAATACAAGAATCTTCCTGTTACAAGGGACTCCTGTTTGAGAGAACAGAGTAGAAACCTAACAAGAGCCTTATGTAATGTCAGCTACTGAGCAGTCCGGATGCTTTAGTCACATTTAATGGGCTAGAAAAGTTTATGAATGCCACCCTAATTCATGATAGCACAGTAGCAATGGGACTTTTGGGCAGCACTGTGTAAGAGTTTGTCCACACCCTGTTCTTATTCAAACACTTCTATCCAGCAGCGTTTTCCAGCTCATTCAGAAACAGTGATAAAAAGGTCTCATCATTTTCACAAAGACAGAATAGTTACAGTTGGCAAAGACTTAGCACTTTAATGAGAGGTGCTAGATCTACCTGTCCAGGATTCATTCTCTGTCAATGTTTGCACCTTTGCTGGGACTTTGGTGAACTGTCTTGCTGACCGTTTTGAACACTAGAGCCAAATAGAGCAAACGGAGCTCCTAAATTATTCTCACCTAACGTTAGAACATATAAAGAAATTAATGTGCATCGACAAGGGAACACAGAGCCTTGCAGAAAATCTTCTGTGAGTTTGCACAAGGCTTCCCAAAATACCAGTGCTTGAGGGACTCTGTTTAAAGACTCAGAAATGTTACCACGATTTCTTGAGGTAACCTTAGCACTGTTGGAGCTCTCCCAGAGAAATATTGATCATCATGGCTCTGCTGTTCCTTTAGAGCCATGGAGCACAACACCTCTTCCTTTTCAAGTTCTGGAGTACATTATGCACAAAGTATTTGACAGTAGATTTATGTGCACTACAGTTAAAGTAGGGTTCCTTTACAGGTCATGTGTTTTTAATAAGATTTTTCTTTAGGTTTTTAATACTTATATCTGCTCCTTACACAACTCATTGCCTTTGTATGCTCTGGTAATGTGCTTCTTTCTGTAATGGTTGAACAATAGAAAGTCAGGAAAATTGGTTTAGATCAACTGGGAAGTAATTTTATCTTTCCACGTACTATGAAAGGTATTATTTTTATTTTTTTTTAAAACTAAAATGCTCTATTTTTGAATAAAAACACCCACAAATTTTCAAGGAATTTTGAGCTTTAAGAATGTAATATCAAGGCATAACTTGAACCAAAATGCCATTTGTGAAACCCTTAATTGTTTCACATGTACTTCACAGTGTTCACAGTAAGTATTTTATCATTTTCCCTATTTTTTTTTTCTTTTAAGTGACTTGGTGTGACTAAAATATTTAAGTGGGTTTCTTCACGTTTGCTCTTCTTGGGAGGTCCCAGTGCAGAGGGGATGAAAATGTAAAAAAAGTTTCTGAGGAACATTTTGTCTGTTTCAGCTGGCCAGCTTCATAGTTTTTATCTGCAGATAAACCAAGGCATCTTTTCAAAGCACCTGTCTCAAGTCATCCATAGTGAGGGAAGAAAAATTTAGGATCTTCCTACCTGCTAATAGGTAGCTTCAATAACAAAAACTCAAAGAATCTATCAATAATTCAAAGGAATTGCTGCTTTCACATACTTAATGCTGCCTTCTGTGCTATGGGTGGAAATCTGCCTTAGGCAGGTGATCAGCACTAAGCCTGTGTTCTGTCTAAATCCCGCATCAAATCCTCCACGTTTTAGATATATATATTCATTATCAACTCCTTCTCCATCCCACAGCAGATAATGTAGCACAAGTGGGGATAACTGAGTCATTTTCTCATTATAAACTACTTTACAATTCAATGCAAAAAGGAAAAAAAAAACCCACTCTACATTAATATGTATAAGAATTTTTAAAGTTGAGAAATGTTTCACATAGAAGCCAAGTCAATCTCCTTCACATATGTACTATTTTATTACAGAATTATACTTACAGTTTAGTTTCATGCTTCTATATACTTCTGCATGTTTATACCATCATGAAAATATTGTTGTGGTGGTAAATACCTTCAAATTTGATAATCCAGGATACAGAACTATTGTTGGGTTGAATCGCTATTGATATTTATGAAGTAGAGACAGCAAAACTAGGATCAAATCAATAATTCATAATTAATTGTATATTCAAATTAAATATTCTTAAGATTCAGTGTGAGATTCAAATACATTTTGTGCATAAGTATATTTATTTCATGCCTGGATCACTGCATACTCAAATAAGCTGTGTTCTGCTACCCACATATGTGATGTGGGACTTGAATCAATGCTTTGTACTTTGTGGAATTCTCTTACATACTCAATTTGCTGCATTATAATCCAAATACCTATCACCCAGGTAAATTTACTGGGGTTGGGGGAGGGAGGGCACTGGGGGTTTTTTGGTTTTTTGTTTTCTTGGGGTGTTTTTTTTTTTTTTTTTTTTTGTTTGTTTTTTTGTGGTTTTTTTTTTTTTTTT
>WEKY01038490.1:52929-68716 GCA_013390045.1 Picathartes gymnocephalus
TTTTGTTTGTTTGTTTTTTGGGGGTTTTTTTGCCTGTTTTTTGGTATATTTTTGGGTTTTTTTGTTTGGTTTTTTGGTTTGTTTTTTTTTTTAAATCTGGTTTAAAAAGCAGTACTGAAAAATATATTAGTACAGAAAGAAACGTAGTTCAGTAAATGCAGAGCAAAGTTCTGACTCTGTTTGAGCTGATGTTAAAACTCCAGGTGACTGAAAAAGACTCCCTGGTACATCAATCCAAACAGTGTCAGTTTTTTGTTGTATGTTTCCATTTGCCAGGAATAGAAGTATAGATATTTTTATTCTGATTAGTAAGATATTCTCTATCTTGTTCAGTAGAAATGGATGAGAAAGGGAGTAGTCTAGATGTGGCTACTTCCTTAACTTCAGATTACTAAACTGTGAGAGGGATGGTCCTTAAAATGTGAGGGAATTTCTTTCACATTCCAGGTAGAAACTGCCCAAAATGGAGCTACAAATTTTATCAGTAATTTTACCCTCACTCAGATGAAATTGTTTGAGTAGCCTGATGTTGCCACCTTTGCATTTCAGCTCTGACCTGTCTCACGCAAATTGCAGTTTAAGTTTCTCACGTGCTCATTTCCATTCTTTACATATCCCTCTAAGGCTGGGTGTCTCCGAATGTGTCACAAGTACGTGACTTCTCGTGTGCTGTGTCAGTTCAAGCAGGTTTCCACTGCTGTAAAGGATGAGCTGTGAAGCCCAAACTGCACAGTAGGGCCAGGAGACGTACCTGAATGCAGCTAATCCTCTACTATCACAAGCAGACACATTATGGGCTCTTTTTTGTGTGTTGTGGGGGTTTTTTTGGGTTTTTTTTTTTTAATAAACTGACGAGTCATATCGTAGAAGGTACTCGGATTTATCCTTTGCTTGACAAGCGGTCCCCAAATCTCTGCTTGAACAGTCAGGAATTGTCAGCCCCCAGGTTCTACAGGAACACATTGCTTTGGGTAAATTTCCACTAGGAAGCTGGGTATCTTGCATAAGAACCGCATTGCTGCCAGCTGGCATCCCAAAGGGCTGACAGGAAGCAGAAGGCCTCAGGAATTCCAGCTTTCAGGCATGCTGTCCTAAGTTTTCTGGGATCAAAGTGTACATGGTTTGCAAGGAAATCAACACTAGAGTTGTCTTAATGACAGTGGACATGTTTTTTCAGGGAACTGTAAAATCCCTGACTTTTAAAATTGAAATTAACTAGAATTGTATAATATTTACCTGCTCTCTGAAACAGGATTACACAGGAATGTGTAGGTTTGCTAAAACAGAAACCTACACATTCCCTTCAGAGAGAATAAGCATCTTGCAGCTGACCGTGAGATTCTAAGTTTAGGTAAAGATCGCCTTGGACATGACAAAATCTGATCTCTTCTTTTTCTTTCTTTATGGCTCAGAGAGACAATAAAATGTCACTTGGTACTTGTGTCATCCCACAAAGCATTCAGATCTCTGACCTTCTGTGTCTGCAGTTCACTGCTTTTCTTCTTACCTTGTGTACTTCTTTGTATTTTTACTTCCAGCACACAATAATGTTGTTCTCAAACATTTGTATGCTGATGATTGGCAGCCTATGTTTTTCTGCTGAAAAGAAACATGGCAGTTCATGGAAACTCTTCAGGATAATTGTCAACCCCATGTATTTCAAAAACATACTAATAATAAATTCCTGGAAGAGTATTACTATACACTGGATGTGTGTCACTGAAGAGAATTTTATCTATGCAGCCATTTTGCATAGGAAACAGACATTTAATTTAGGGGCTGGTTGGCCATTCCCTTCTTTGTGTGTCTTCATACAGAAAATGAATCTTTTTAACAAAGTCTCCTGTTATTTGCTTTATTATGCTTTGTTAAGGCTTATTAGTTAGTTTTGGGTTTTATTGTGTTTATTGTTGATTTCTTTGTTAGGTATGCTGGCAGTAGAAAATCGTAAGTTTTTGAGGTAACAGTAAAGTTGAAGTGAAATAGCCTACATGGTGTGCTTCTTTTATCCTGTGTCTCCACTAGAGTTATATGTTTTTATTAGCTGATGTGGCACATTCTGATTATTGCATTTTAAGATTTTTAAGTCATGCAATACATCAGCTACACTTTACCATCAGTTTTGCAAGACATCTGAAAAACAAGCTCCCTGTATTTAATTATGGTCAGTTTTTTATTCCGAAAATCTAGAGCCATTGAAGTTTAGCGGAAAGTTGTAGCATTTCTCTTAGAGGTGCTATTTGGTTCTTGGTGGAGTAAATACAGGGCAATCCTAACCTTTTATTTTCTGTGGTAGTAGATGTATTGTCAGTCTACTTTGGTTTTGTTTTCTGTGTCTTCTTTTTCATAAGAGCATCAAGAGAGTAATTACTGGAAAAGTCATATGTATATATGCACACACCATATACATACCTTTAAAACAGGGTACTTTGTTGATCCCCATTAATTTTACTTTGCTTCAGACCTCTCTATACATAAAAACACATTGACAGGAAGAAAACTAAATCTGTACAGATAATTTCTCTAAAATACTTCGCTTTGGATGCATGTAAAGACAATTTTATTGACACAAAGACCATTTAAGGTAATATATACTTGTTTTCCATTTTATCTTCAATGTGACCAGTTTGTATTGAGCCAGCACACATTTTTCTCTGTGTCTATACCATTATTTTTAATTAGTTTAAAAATTAAGTTAACCTTTTCAGGTCATGCCTGCTATTAATACCATTCTACTTATAAATTCTTGGCTGCACTTGGGTTTTCTGTGCCAGCTTTTCTATCTTATGTGTGAATTGCAATAGAAGTGATCAGGCATTTAGAAAACACTGCCTGTTAGGAACAAGTGGAAGAACTGAGTTTATTTGGACAAGATAGAAGGGTACATTACAGTAGTCTCTAGTTTTCAGCTTGTACGCTTTGCTAAAGATTGCAAAAAAAAAAAAAAAAAACAACCCTTTTTGGTTTTGTGAGTGAATATGGGGAAATAATGGGCAGCGATGGAGTTTTAGATTAAATAAGAAAGAAATTTGGTAAAAAAGCTGAGAGTGCTGTTTTAGGCTATCTCCATTATTAGAAGATTTTAAGATTGGACAAATATTGGCCGGAGATGGTTTAATGTAGCTGATCTAGACATTATCAAGATTATAGAAGCATGTCAATAGGCAAAATTACAGTTTATTTGTAGACAAATGTAGGACAGCATCTGGGATAGTAGCTATTTAACTAAAAGTGGTAGTTCTAATTGATATATCTACTGATACGTATGTGTGTGTATATACACGTATATATACATGTATATATACACGTACTGATTAGGTTGCCCAGAGAAGATGTCCCTGCCCATGGGAGGGGGATTGGATGACCCTTAGGGTTCCTTCCAATTCAGACCATCCCATAGGAGGAACACATCACTGTTAATACTTTTAAGCAAGTTGGAATTGCTTCAGCAAGAGACATTTAGTCATTCCAAAGTAGGCTAGGCATTTTAGGGCATTTTTCTAAGAAAACTGAAGTCCTTACTTGAGGTGAATGGCAGGCACTTGAATAGAAATGGGTGCTGGTGAAAGCCTCAGGTAGTGGGGGCAGCTTGGTTTCATCACCCACCCTGGAAATTTGGGTTGGTTTATCCTGAAGGAGGCTGCCAGGGACCTCCTGAAAGCAGGGAAGCTTGGGATTGAGTTTTGAAGGAGCTTTGGAACGTAAATGTAAAGTGCTTTTGGGCCTTTACTGAAAGCATTTTCAGTGCTGGGGGGATTCATGGGACTGTTGGACAAAGAGCAAGCTGGTAGGGTGTTAATACTGACAATTCCCTTGTGAATTTCACTGTGCAGTGACCAATAGTTAGATCCTATGAGTAGGGCTAGGCAAAGAGAGAATTCCTTAACAGTGAGGTCTGGGAAAGGGAACTGGTACTTAACAAATAAAAAAAACCAAACCTGGCCATGGAAAAAACCTTCACCTTGTTTTTGAAACACTGAAGTATTTTACTTGGCCTGGAACCACTGTGACTGGGTACATTCCTAAACCAAGTGGTTTTTTCCTTTTGCAATTGGATTGGCTTATCCAACTTGGAAGTAGCTTAAGCTCACTGGATCCAGATTTATGCCTACCCTTGGATGAAGTGGTGATGATATCCCAGGTTTCAAACAAAGAGAAATTAGTTGAAATGAAGAAATCATATGAATTTGAGAATCTATGCCTAAAATGCTATATTAGGTGTTTACATGAGTTTTCACCCATTTGTTATTTAGGTAATTTCACATTTTTAAAATGTTATTTAAAAATTATTGACTGACTCATGATCTCTAGATCAAAAGCAGGTTTTCTATGTGGTGATAATAAAAAACCAAACCAAATCCTAACGACTTAGAACTAAAATATAATTCTTGTGGGCATGACTTGTTGAATTAAAGCTAGGTTTAGGCTTTAAATACAAATTTTCTGTAGAGTGTTGGGGACTGTCTTTTGTACAAGGCTTATAATGTTAGATACAGAAGGAGGAAATAAGTGGCCTAGGAAAGAATTATCCATTACTGATGGTTTGAGCATTAGCTACCTTCAGTAATAAATCTTGCAATGCAAGATGTCCTGACCCCTGTGGGATTGAAGCCAATTAGAAATAACCTCTTTATAGCTTTTATTTGCAAAAGAGAAGGCGGGGAGAAAGGAGTGAATAATACCCTTACATCAGAATGCTTTAAATACCCTCACAGACAGAGGTGAAATGTTGATGGAGCAATATGTCCTTACTACGCTGGACTGCCTGTCTTCAAATAACAAGTTAAAAAATTCTGAGCTGGTCCCCTTTTGCAAGCAAAATGGCTCAAAAGGAAGAAAAAAAGTGTAGTAATTATAAAGATTTTCCTCAGATGACAGTTGTCTGCAAAATATTGACTGGAGCTCTTTTCAGCTGTCTACTTTACAACTTAATAGACACCACATCCCTGAAAACACAGTGGAGTTTTGATTGTGGCATAGAGCTATTGACATGATCTTTACTGTTCAAAAATAGCAGGAAATATCTAGGAAGCAAAATAGAGATGCTTATGTTAACTTTGTCATTCTGACAAAATTGTTTGTTGCACCTGGCCTTTGTGGTCCTTGGAAGTTCTTGAGGGTGTATAAAAGTTCAAATAAGAAGGCCAACATCATCCATCAACTCTGCTGTGGGCAGATAGAATAGGCTGTGTCTACCTTTCTCTTCCAGCACTTCAGATGCTGTGAAGCAGGGTCAAGCCATATTCATTGTTGTGCCCCTCTAGTGAGGTTACATGAGGCAACTCATAGCCAGAGAGGGCAAAAGACATCTTACAAAGGCAAAGAATCTCATGTAATTCATCTGTGCATGTCAAGGACAGTGTCAGGAACCCTGTGACAGCATTAGGTTTGTAAATGTCTGTGCAGTTTTGACTCATTCAGAGAAAGACGTAAAGATAATTAAAGATACATCATTATTCAGCAGCCTCAGTAAACTTTGCCTTAACAATTAATATTTCAAAGACTAAGTTTATGTGCTAACCAGCATCAAATAAATAGTGGAATTACGGTGAAACAAACATAAATATGATAATAAAGACACAGTGACAAAATTCACCTTTCTCTGAATTCTCACAAAAAAACCAGGCAAGGAATGAAAATATCTCTCTGCTTGTACAAAAGGGCTTCACTTCACACTGCAGTCTGTAGCAACTGTGTCGAAGTAACCTTGTTTTGGTCTGTGTTTGGTGACAGCATTGCAGAGTGATGATTAATACTGCACTGCCCTGCTTCCTATGCTCTGCTCAAGTGCTGAGGCACAAAACTGTGACTCGTGATACCTTAGCCAGAGATGAAGGGGGAGCTTGGTGTCGTCTTGCTGAAGTTGCTCTGTTTAATGTCCAGCTTCTGATTCAGAGTGAGGAAAATGCAAAGAGCCGGTGACTGCTCTGTTCAGGCTCAGTTGTAGCTTCCAAAAATAGGTGACATGAGAGCCTAAGTACTGTCTGAGGGATACAGCCCAACCTGCTTCGCAGGATCAGGTTTCAGCAGTGTGTGCATAAGTCGGATTTTATTTGATGGTGAGCAGCATCTGCGTGGGTGTGGAACAGAGGGAGTACTTTCTTAATGCTTTTTTTCTTGCTTTTGATCAAGCAAAACCAGAAAACCAACCCAGCAGCTAAAGCAGAGCAGACTGTGGGAGTGCAGGCCTGAAAAATCCCAAAGAAAATGAGGAAAAAGACATTCAGAGCTGTAAGCAGATAAAATATTTCTTACAGTTTGTCATACACATTACCAGAATCAGGGCTTTAAATACATATATATATATATATATATGTAGTACATGAACAACACTAAAATAAAGTAAACCCCAATCCTATCAAGTGTTTGCTTCTGAGGATGCAAGTTGTATTATTTCACTGTTCCACTCAAGAATGGTAATGATAACTGGTATCCATTACAAAACATGCATTTGTTCTAACCTGATAGTCAAGGAAGTTTACAGATAACACTACTAAAGACTGAATTCTCTTTCTTTTGTGTGGATGAAAAGTGTATGTGAAGGTAATGCCTCTGTAGGGACACTGCCTACAGACTACAAAGTGAGAAAAGGAAGTATTTAAGTACTCTCAGAAGACCTCATGAGCTTATAGTGGAGAGGAGATAGAGAGCGTAATCATGGTTGTTAATTGTGCCAAGTGTTGCCACTCAAAACTCAAGTTGAAGCCTGTTGTCCTTGTGGTATTCTGCAAAAGAAAACACTATTTCTGCAGCATTAAAAAATATAAGGATTATTGTCGTTTTAAACAGGTTTTCTTCTCAGCTGTCTAGCAGAGGTCTCTTTGCCCTGTTAAAAAAAAAAGTGGACTGCATATTCAGTTGTTTAATTTTCAGTTGTATTATTTTTCCTAAGAGATTTATTTTCTCCCTTTTGCCTATTGCTATTTGATATGTATGGACACCATTACTACAATATGTCTAAATAATATCTTTAAAACCCACAGATGGACAAGAGCTATTTCAAACTTGTCTTACTGAATTAAAATAAGGGCCAGAAAAAACAAAAATACGCCCACTAAGAAAAATAAAACTATAAAAATAAAGTGTAAATATGACAGGTCACTTAACAAGGAAATAATAAAAGTAGTGTTGGGAGAAATGTAAAGCTACCACCAGGGCTGTACACAAGTTAGCTTATGATGTAATCTTGAGTAGTATAATCAGATCTCATTGTAATCATATGTGGGGGTTCCCCAAAAAATGTTAGCAGGATGTACATATGACTAATGATATTTATATTTTTGTAGATACGTAAGTACGATGTATAAGATAGAGGGAGGGATAGAATTAAGCCCGCCTGGGCAGTTTTCTGGCAATAGAAACCAGCTATATCAGACACAAGAAAGACACCACAAATACTCCAAATCTCCTTACCACTCCTTAGTCTCTAAGTCTACATCGTAATTAAATCTTTATCTGTGAGACAGGAGAATTAAAGGTAAATAATTAAAAGTTGACGAGAGTCTCACATGCACAGCCATTTGAATGTGGCCAAATATATTGTATTTTCTAATTCACGTCTGTGTATTGATAAGTAGTGAAATAAATAGACATGCTGGCAAGGATGAGAGTGGGTACCAGGAAACAAGCACAAAACCCAAGAAGTTATCCCAGAATCTGTTAAAATGATGGATTTTCTACTATGTACAGGGGAAATTAATGTGCTTGGAGCTGACTCAGAAATTAGGGATGACAGGCTGCTGTTGACCAGCCAAGGTTTGAATAGTGAACTGCCTGTGTAATTATCAATATTAAATCTCCATTTCATGGCAGTGAAAAACCTCATCCTATGGATGATATACCCATATAGTGAAGTCTTCACATGACAAATAACAGTGGAAAGCACAGTAAGATGGATTTACTGGTGGCTTGCAGCAAGGGGACAAGGCCTGTGTTGAAGCTTTTTATATTTCTCAGCATTGCACGAATTGCCAAATGGGAGATAGCTACATATACTTATCTTTCATAAACACAACTACTTGATGGTACAGCATATAACCAGAAAAGTGGTTTAACTCAAAAGTGATATAAGGGAGATTCACCTCACAAATGACACAAATTAATCTCATTGCCATCAGAAATAGCTGAACTTTGCGAAAAGATGTCTCATTCTACTTGAGTTGTTTCTAATGCAACGGCGATTTAGATAAAACTTACAGATAAAAATGTGAATTTCCCTTAGCTTTCAGTGTAAAGCTATTAAGTATTTATCATCTCTTCCAATACTGCATTACCATTTTTAGTTTCATATGACATGCTAATTGTTTAGGGCACTTACTATCATAGGCAGCTTTTATATTTATTTGCTGTAAATCTCTGTTAAAAGCAAATATGAAGTTTATTATCATCATCTTCATCAGTCAATATATTTGACTAAAATATTGAAAAATCCTCTTGAAATTGCTATGGGTACAAGTTAAGTCCAACTATTTAGTGACTGCAAAGACCATGTTTTTGCAAACTGTAGCTTTCTCAAAAAACTAAGTGATTGTGAATTTGTGATTTTCAGCAGATTTTAGATCAAATAGAGTTTCACGTTCTATGTATATTTTGGTAAATCATGCTATCATTGATAGTAGTAAATTAGTGAAGTATTAACAGAGGACCATTACAGAATGTATTTTGTTAGTCTATAGGAAATGCATCTAGACTGGTGGAAAAAATGGATATTGGGCAAGATTTTGGTTTTACTTTTCATTTCTTTGATCCAGTTGAAAGCACTAAAGCAGTTAAGAAATTTGTCAGTAGAGAAAGATATACATTTAGGACTTTTTTTTAATCTGGGAAACAACTAGGAAGAAAGAGTAGTCTGGTTATAAAATCAAATATAGTTTAAAGTAAACTTCTAAATACTGGATTAGAAATGGAGCTGACAGTGTGTCCCTTGTGGACCGGTGAACCAATGTGATCCTGGGGTGCATCAGGGTGGCCAGCACGTCAAGGGAAGGGATCCTGCTCCTTTGCTCGGCCCTGGTGAGGCCACATCTGCAGTGCTGTGTCCAGTTTGTGGTTCCTTGGGACAAGAAAGAAAAGGAGCTACTGGAGAAGGTCCAGCAGAGGCCAAAAAAGATGGTTAAGGGACAGGAACGTGTCTCTTATGAGGAGAGACTCTGGGAGCTGTGCCTGTTCAGCCTGGACAGGAGAAGCCTGAGAGGGGATCTCATCAATACACATAAATATCTAAGGGGCTGAGAGGATAGTGCCAGACCCTTTTCAGGGGTGCCCCGTGACAGGATGACCCTAAAATAAAACACAAAAGGTCCCAACTCAGTGTGAGGAAGAAGTTCTTTGCATTGAGTGTGGCAGAGCACTAGAGCAGCTGCCCAGGAAAGCCATGGATTCTTCCTATCTGGAGACTTTCAAACCCATTTGGATGTGTTACTGTGACACCTGCTCTGGGTGACCCTGCTTTGGCAGAGGAGTTGGACTGGAGGCTCTCCAGAGCTCCCTTGCAACGTGAACCCTTCTGTGATTCTGTGAAATGACATTCGAGGAAGTTCTACTCAACGTAAACTTGGTTAGTGAAGCCATGATCTTGTGTTCAATGCCATGAAAAGAGAAATGAGGCAGAAGGGAGAAATTACACAGGACAAAGGTGGGATTTTATGTTAACCATCAGGTTTTAGTTGTACCAACCCAAATGGAATACAAACTGCTGCCTTTAATGTGGTGTTTGCTAACCATTATGTACTTTTTATATAAATTGCCACAAAACACCACAGCGCCTTTGCTGTCATACAGGCTACAGTCAAATAGAACTAGAAAACATTTCTCACTGGATTGAAAAATAAATATTTGAGATCTAGTCAATTTGTAGCAATATCCATGCCTAGAAACTTACTTCTTTCCCTCCACCCCCCTCCTTAGAAAAACACCCTCTTTCACAGAAACCTCAGTTTTTCATCAACATTCTGGTGAAAAGTTCCCAGAGGAATCTGTTGACCAGTATTTTTCACACAATGGCATCTGTCTGTCTGGAAGTAATAGTCTGATACATATTCCGTAATGAAGATAATGTTGTCTCAGGGAACATGCAAAAAATCATATTAGAAAGTGTTTTGTACTTCACTGAATTTTCTCTTCCTTGCCCAATTCGCATCTCAGCTTTGCTTTTTTTATTTTTTTTTTTTTCCTGAAGGGTAAACATGGGTTATGCTCCAATAATGAATAAAATAAAATGCAGTTTGTGGGAATGCTGCTCAAACTGACAAGACTAGTTTACCTACTGACTTTATGGAAGCTTTTCATGGTTCCTTTTTTGAATATATGCTATTTGCTCCCAGCTGGAAAGACTGTCAACTTCTCATCTCCCGAGGTCTTTAAAGTCCTGGAAAATGAAGCTAAAATAGAGCGTTGTTAGTTGCCATACTGTGATGTGGACAGTTGGTAAATGTAAGAGAAATTATATGATATTGGTATTCGAGTCACTTTTCTCATATACAGTAAATTGCAGCACAAGGATGCATAAAAGCAATTAAGTGATTTGTGAACCAGGCTCTAGATATATTCAAAAATTACTAAGGTGAATTACTTCTTGGATTGTAAGATAATTATAGCACCAGTCTTCTACTCATCAACAATGTAGTCCTCATACAAGCACAATTGCAATGGAGTGCTGTATTTTTATATGTGGCTCACACTCTAATTAGCACATTGTAATTTCAAGCTTAAAAGAAAACCACAAGAAACATATGGCTTATAGCATTTTATTATTAACAACTAAGCTGTGTGTCTCACTGTGAGACAAAAAGCCAGTCTTTCTTTTCCTTGATTCAGCCTTGCTCCCTGCTTTTTTATTTCTATCAGATAATTAAATAACCCAAACAAGATGAAATTAGTTACTTAATTTCTTTAGGAATTAGAGGTAATTTAGATTTAAGGAACTATTTTTTGGAGTGTTTGAATGTTTTGTTTATAACAGCTTATTTCAGCCTGTTTGTGCACTCATTTCTTTTCATTGGTAAGATTTAAAACCAATCAATGATGTCCTGAATTCTGGCTATATTTAGTGAGAGGAATGCTTGTTTTATTTTGCAGTTAAATGCTCCATACTTTCCAAGTCTGTCTCCATTCCACTCTATTTTTAAGCAGCACATTAATAGTATTAGACTGCTAAGCTGAGGATGTTGCTAATAGCAGAACCACAGAGCATGCTAATTACTTGCAGAGAGGTCACAGAAGTTGGTGAGAGACAGATTCTGTTGAGGTGGGGCAATTGCAATATTCATGACTTCCTTTTTTTGTTCCTCTCTAACTTTTTTCCTCTGAAATGCTCACAAGCCTGTGTCCATATCGCCGATGAAGGGTGAGACGTCTTCATCTGAAGGGATCTTTCTTGGAGGGTTTTTGTGGTGTAAAGCAGATGGCAGTGCTCCTACTGTCTCTTCAGAAGTGAATACATTAAGGGTAGTGCCCCACTGGCTCTTTGATGAGACAGGTCTGAAATCATCAAAGGCTGGCCCTCTTCTTCCCATCAAAAAGTACAAGCAGGGCCTATAGAGACCACTGTCTATGGAAGATGATAGCAGTAATTAGCCTTTATGATAGATAAATCTTCATCGTCTGATGATCAAAGACAGCTAAAATTACCAAATTACACTTGGCAGTTCTGTAGTATGAATAAAATGAGGCAACTTTATAATCTCTATGATCTTGTTACATAGAGTGCTAACTCTGTTTTAAGTGCATTTTATATTAGGTTAGTTGTTTCAAACACAAGAGCTTATTTTTTGTTAGAAATATTTATTTATTTAACAATGTAATCGTGGTGCAATAAAACCATTTGATAAATGCATGAAAGACAGGATCAGCATGAAGTGAATGGGAAAATTTTAGTTTTACTTGTTTCCCCTTTTCTCTTTTCTTGCCTTTTATTTTTATTTTCCATTTGTTTCCATCTTTTCCACTCTCGCATCCCCATTACAGGCTTATTAGAAGTATCATTTTCTGAATTTCAGGCAGGAGGTGGAACTCACAGGCATCCCTCAAGATCAGTCCTATCTGAAAAACAGGAGGAGGTGACCCAGCATGACTGGCTTGAGAGAGAGCTGTAATTTTTGTAAGAGAAGACAGGAACTTCATTCCAGTGCTAATAGCAAAATCTCTTCAGTGAAGCAAAGCACTGAGAGTCTGAGGGTCTGAAGCATGTTGCAATTTAGGCATCTTGTGAGGGCTTTTTTGTCCCGAACAAGTGAAGGTCGTTAATACTGTGATCTGCGTAGATAATTTTTTTTCCCCCAAACTAAAATCCCCATTGCTTTAATAGAGAGAAACGCTTTGATGTGGTCACTGGTGACATTGGTGAGATTACAGTTTGGGATTTAAGCACCTAAATTACACTTAAATCTGGTGCTAGGCTTTTATTTCCTGTTTGGAATCTAAGTTTGTTTAAAAATCTTTAGGAACTTTTTAAATAAAGCAATAAAATAATAAATAAAAAAAAGAAGAGGTAGCACTCTTTGAGAGCTATCATCCAGTCCTGATAATGACCTGAAAACTTCAGGGTCAAATACACCACTTTACTTGCTGCTTTCAGAGGATAATAGCTGTGTATTATTATTATGTAAAAAAATATGAATGTACAGTATGTTCTGAAAGAGAATAACTGTTGCCAAGGTTACAGAGTAGAATACATCCCCAATATATAGGTAATTTTAAAAAAGAGAATGTTAAGACAGTTGGAGAAGAGGGTTAGAAGAATGGTGGAGTGCTAGAAGGGATTTAACAATATATTTGAATTTTATTATCCAACAAGAGAGTTTAACTTCAGTCAAATATAGACTAAGTTTAAGCTCAAAATTACTATTATTATTTCATTATCATAGTTTAGTTTGTTTAACATCATTCTCAATTTTGTCTACTAGAATCCAAGGTTTGGTTACTTACCTGTGTAAGATGTTTGTGACTAAATAATTTGAAGAAAAGGGATATTTTTGCACCATAAGTCAACATTAAAGTAACTTTGTTTGAGTGTCCAACCAATACTTTTGCACTAAAATTTGAGTACTGGCCTCATCTTTTTATAGTTTTATTTTGAGCCAAAAGTCCTAAGCATGTTTCTATCTCTTGGCTGCATACAGCAATTAGTTTGCTGAACAAAGGACACATCAAAGGGGAGGACTGTGGAAGAGGTGAAGGACAGAATTAGGGTGAACTTATGATTTGGTGGTACTAGCAGAATTCCTCGCCTTTCTGACACAGAACAAAAGGTTTGTCTTTTAGGAAGGACTTGGGCTCCTGCTTTCTCAAGCCTAGCTTTGCAATATAGATACGCAATGCAGCAGTTATTGAAATGACTAGATTTCATGTTTTCCTCATCATTGGGATAATAATGGACAAAGAAATTCATTAAAAAAGAAAAAAAAAAAAGGCATGACTGGGCAGAAGTACATTTGCCCAAATGAGTGTGAAGGCTTTAATTCAACTTAGTCCTTCATTTTTGGAAATTCTTAGCAAAAAAGTTATTGAAAGTTGCAGCTCTGCTCACATGTTCTACATGTTCTACAGCAGTGGATAACAGGTATAGGCATTTTAATGTGGATGGATATAAATATTTTTAATGTTGAGTATAAACCAGGAAATGCAGATATCTCAAGATGTTTGTTTGTGGAGTATTGATGATCCAGTTAATGGAATTATTAATGAGTTGAAATACCAGAAAGTTCATTGCTAAGTTAACTGGACTGCACAGCTAACAGCTGGAACTGTTTCTTTGTGGCCCTTTTAATAAATGGTTTGAAAGGAGCTGTTGTATGGAGTGTGCTGTACATTTTTCATCAGTTGTACAGTAACACATTTAATATGAGCTTATTGGTGCAGAAGTGAGCCTTCTTATCTGCTCCATTGCCATATTGTCTGTCTGGGCAAAAAAACCCCCACATTTGTGAAGCTCTTTATTGTAACCAGTCACTTAATGCTGAGATTTTGTCCATTCTAAGCATAGTCTTTGGCTAGTTTTAGCCAATGTGAAAACACACATGAGCTGTTTGGGTGGTGGGGTGATTTGATGATGTTTGTTTTTTAGGGGCTTTTTTTTTTTAGGAAGTAGATGATAAAATACCTTCCCATGGAAGCACAGTAGGTGTTTGGATTGGTAGGAATTACAGAAATCTATCCAAAATCAAAAAGTTTAAAAAAAACTGTGCCTTAGCCCAGTTTATGGTTTTTCCAGTCAATGTGTTAATGAGTCAAGAACTGCAAATACTTTAAATAAACAGAGAAAAGTGCTGCATCAATTTTGCCTATAGAAACAAGTCAAATTTACAGCTGCAGCTATGTTTTGTAAGGGAGCACATATATCCGGCAATGCCAGGTGGCAGGCGTATTTTTGGAATCCTGCTACTCTGCTTGTTTTCTTGAGTATGAGATTGCTTGCTCTTTAATAAAGCTAATTAATTTTACTATCTGATACTAAAATAAACAGATAAAAATTTTGCTAAAGAGGTTTCTCTATAGCAGGGAAGCCAGCACTGCAAAACTCTAATGCTGAATGCAGCTCTCATTCACACACAAGCTGCCTAATCCATGGCACTCTGTTGAGATAGGGTAAAAGCACATCCAGTTTCTCCTAATCCACAAGATGTGTACAGGCAGCACAAAATGGAGAGCATTCTTCTCTGAAGGGCTGAAGGAAAATGGACCCTTCTACCTCTCAACCCTGCCCCGGCTATGGTACCAAGCCTGAGCTTAAAATGCAGCTCTCCAGCAGACACGTGTTTTAATGATGACGTTGGACACATCCTCCCCAGAGCCCACTTGGGTTTGTATTTTTCCCTGTCAAGGTGTTTCAGATGTTTCATGTTCTGTCATTTCACAAACTAGTTCATTGTGCAAACTGTAGTGTTCAAGAGGGAGATATCCTCTGCTGTTCCTTAACCCTCTCCCTGTACAGTCTGGGAATGAGGAAAGATTCAGGGTGAAACTCATTGCTTCACAATGCGGTTCAAATGTGTCCAGGGAGAGGGGAAATTGTGATCTTGCCTTCAATAAGCCTCTTGTATAATTCAGCCTGCAAACTAGCTCTAAGTAAGTCTTAAACAAACAAAACAAATAACATCTTATGGAGAACTGCAGTAAGGAAGCTGGAAGAGCACAGTGAAAAATCTAAAGATTATTCCTGTCCTATATGATGTTAACCTTAATTCTCCTTTATAAATAAATAGAGAAAATCTAATACAGTATATGAGCAAGAAGAGGCCAGACATTTTGGTCGGTAACTGGCTATTTTTTTTTTCCTGTGGAAAAAGAACTCCCTAGCCTGAAAAGGTGTTGATGCTCAGTCTGAATTATTTAGTAGGAATCTACATGTGTTCTTCTGAACCGCTAAACAGTTTGTGATGTTAACCATGTGATGTGCCCTTCCTCAGCTTGTGCCTTTTGACTTTTCCTCTTTTCCTTCCCTTTTCTTCCTACCTGTTTTTCTTGCTATTAACAGTACTGGGTTTTTTTGGGTTTTTTTTGTTTTAACTCTTATTCCCCCTGCTATAAGTTCTTCAGATACAATAGAATTTATATAAGTGGCAAAATTCTACTTGAAACTAGTGGGGAAAAAAAAAATATTCTGAGCATGCAGACCTATTGGGCACAGCTTCAGAAAGTTGTTCTTTGCTGATCTTATTCCTTCTTCTCTTCCTCTTCCTCCATGACCAACCTTTCATGCACACATCCTCTGAGGCTTTTAAAATCAGTGTTTAACTCACATAGTTAACATCTGTCTTGAGGCAGGGGAAAAAATAAAAGAAGGAGAAAA
>WEKY01038490.1:68744-79342 GCA_013390045.1 Picathartes gymnocephalus
AAAAAAAGGTAAAATAATCCCACCAGACTGTGCTTCTCAGTGGAACAAGGAACGACACTGCTGGTCAATGAAGTGCAATCTCCATGAGACCCAGGGATCAGCTAATGACAAAAGACACTCTCCAGTGGAATTTGTCCTACATAGATCTGCACTGAAGTGCTCGGCAGGCAACAAAGCCAGAACTGATCTTCGCATGTGAATTCTTTTTCCATCTCATGTGCAATTTAATTGCATGTTTTGTGTAGATGTATGTGTGTATCTGGTAAATAAAGCCACATAGGTAAACAGGCTTTCCTTTCAATTGTATTAGGAAGGAGTTACATTAATGAGATTGAAATTTAAAATGATCTCTTTAGAGCAATTTTACATTCAGTGGATATATTTCCAGATATACATACTTTCCTTTTTTGTTTTATTATAGATAGAAATTTTCTCAAGATATTTCCAGCTGTTAGTTTTAACCTTAGATAGCAAACTGTGATTTCTGACTGCTAGATTTAAAAAAAAATATATATTCTTCTTTCTCCTCTCCTTATAACATAGCAACAAGGACAGATTTTATAAGGGCTCAGACTCCATTTCACCAATGCCTTCTGATTAATTTGAGCCCATCCCTAGTTACTGGCACAGTCCTCTCCAGAGGTACTGCATGCTGACCTCTTTCATGTTGCTTTTTGAATTTTTGATTTCCAGCAGGTGAATAGGGGCAGGGAAATGAAGACCCATCTTCTAATGAAGCTCCTTTGTGTCCTGCATTTGCTGCACGTTACAAACTGACATTCTCATGCAATTATTACCTTACAGCTTTCATCCTGTATAAGATTCTATTGGATGACACAATCTTTAAGAGATGAAAGTGCTTATTTTTCTATTTTATTTTCTATCATTTGTTTTGGTATTTTAAATACTCATATTAATATTTTTATTGTTTTTCTGACCCATAATATCTTTAAATTTTTACATATTCTTTTGCCTCCAGATGAGTTAAGCAGCTGCGCAAGGTTAATTGTTACAAAGCTGAAATAAGGACCAAGCAGCTTATGATTTTCTTGTTTAGTTGTTCTTTTCTTTTTTTTCTTTCATGATATATTACCAATTTAAGAACTTTTGACCTGAAAGTACCAGTTTTCTTGCTGATCTTGATCTGCTCAAGTTAGTTGTGGAGTTGAGGAGCATATTTTCTGCTGAGATGCTACATCTCAATATAACTGGCACCAAATCTTAGTGTGATTAACTCATATAGCTGGTGAATGTGTCAGCATTGGCAATCTTGTTCCCTATATAAAAGTGTTCCTATTAGTTCCTATTGGAACTGAATTAATCTTTCATTTTAGACACTTAATGAAAAGAGGAAATTATTCTCAGTTTGAAATTTGAATACTTTTATTTACATCTCAAGAGCACAAGATAGTCATAATTACTAACGAAAAAATAAATAAAATTTGGTGTTATTTAGTGTTCTTATCCAACAGAGAATTTATGCACATACTTCAGTTCCAGGTGGCCCAGGGCCCTGAAATTCTTTGTCACCTTTTGGGCCCATTTTCTCTTACCTTCTGTTTGGTAGTAGGATGCAGCTGTGCTAGTTTTGATATTACACAATTTCCACCAAAGTCAGCTTTGTTTTTTTCATAAATAAAAAAATTTATCCTGTTCACATAATACAGACATGTGAAGACATTTTATAGGCATGCAATTATGAATGAGTTTTGATGAAATCATATTATAGCCTCAAATACATGGAGGGAAACCAACACAGTGTTTTCTTGCCTCTCCTTAGTCAGTAGCAGAATGGGTCAGGCATAAGCAAAGAAAGCTCTACCAGACCCAGGCAGTCTAGGAAAAACCTCCATCTGACAATCAGAAAAAAATACCGTGTGATTCCAGGTATGGTTAAATGGTCTTTGCATCTATTTATGAATTCAGTTCATATAGCTTAAGGTTGAGTTAGTAATCTGACATGGAAACATTACTGTTCTGAATGGTTTGTTCTTTGTGTAAAATATTTATTTTCTGCTTGGTTTTTTGTGTTTTTTTTTTNTTTTTTTTTTTTTAACGTGATTTCCTGTAAATATTACAGCATGAAATGTAGCATACAAAGCAAAAGACATTACAGCGTTCCCTGTCATTTACATAATATAAAGATCTTTAAATAAATACGTGGGGAAAAGCCAAAAGTGTGAGTCGTTGGAAGAGAAAGAAATACTGGTAGAGGGCAGGCAAGTTACTGAGAAAATGTACTGCACTGAGCCACAGAAATAGTTATATTATGCCTAAATCCTCAGTGTAAGGTGAAAGCATTTACATGCCTTAAGGAAAGCAATGATTGCTGTGGCTCTGAGAGAAAACCCTCTGCTTTGTTTGATCATCATTTTCATCACTGCCTTTCTCCTTCCTCCTTTTTGTTTCTTTTCTTTTTCTCTTTCAGCATCGTTTCCCCCTGGCAACAAGTGGAATGACTGCGTTGTAACTTATGTGAAATGTACGTGTCACATACACAACAGGGCTGATGTCTCTACAGGTGCAGCCGTGCTGCTAAATAAAACACCACTAACCTGCCAGCCAGCTCCCTGCCTCTGTGTCCGAGTGCCTCCCCTGGCCTTTCCTAAAACAAAACTCAAGTGTACTCCAGGGAATAGCTTCTAATGAGGACTGGACTGCTCCCCTAAAGAGAGTGATTAAAACTCTGCCAAGTTTTTCCCCCCTTCCTTCCACACAGTCCTCCAGAGGTACTGGTCCTCAATTATGTTCACATAACTTCATATTTAAAAAACACTCTGTTGGTGGGTCCAACAGAGCTTATCCTGTTTCCTACATGAATGGAAACCAGCCCAAACTGAGTGTTATGTTATTGGCACATTACCCATGGGGAAGCAAGGCCAAATGCTGTACAGTGTAGATGCCCTAAAAGATACAATCTATGTTCTTTGTGAATATCAGGTAGACTTGCTATGGATTGTTCATCCTGGGATTACAGATCTATCCCTGAAGCCCTTTCATTTAGAAGGATAAAGAATCCAATATTTTCTAAAAGTATGCAATTGATCTTCTAGTAGGATGCCCTTTGTTTTACTAGCTTCATATTCCATTGCTGAGTAAAGCTTGTTGAAAACTTTCATTTAAATGAAAAAAATCTATTTTTGTTTTCTGAAAATGTGTATATATGTAAAATAGTTTATATAATTAAAACTAACTGAACTGCCAGGTGTAAATTGTGTTTGGGGTTGCCAAGTGAAAATCTAAGGCACGTCTCAGGTGGTAAAGAACTACTGCAGTTTGTGAAGCATTGCTTTTGGCTGATATTACAATATGATGTGTTATGAATTATACTAGGTGAAATTGTGGAGAGGAGCCTGGGCACCAACACCAAGTCTCCACGCTACATCAGCACTTGAGTTGGAACTCGTTCTTTCACATTACTTAAAACACTGATGTTCCCAAGCAGAAAATAGAGAGATGGTAAAGGGGCTCTAAGAATGGCTGGGAGGGGCAAGTGCAGTTACAGTTAAAAATCTGGCATTAGAGCATCAGCAAAAAAACTGGAAAAAAAAAAAATCCAAACCAAACAAAACCTAAACCCTTTGTGCTGCAATCCTTTAGTAATCCTTGAAGCCTAGGTAAAGTAGAGCTAAGCACTTGTTTCTGCTTTCTACTGCCTCTGAGAGATCTATTGTAATAAAATCTAAGTATACAATGTCCGTTTTCAGATCCGTTTGGCTGATGAGCATATGGGAGGCAAAAGGGAATGCAGTGCCTATTAAAATGCTTATGAAAAATAGATAAAGCCTTTCAAACTTTAATAACATGCTATTTGATTCTGTCAGCAGATAACATTATGCACAAAGTATTGCATAGCCAGGTTTAAGGGCTTGAAAGTCATCAGTCTAAGAAGGATTCCAGGAGACGCAGTGCAGGGTAGCACATATTGACAACCTGCCAGTTTTGAGGGCATGAGGAGGACACAAGCACCAGAGTTTTACTTGATTTTGTGGAAATGAGATGGATAGCGTCATTAGGAGTGGACAGACAGGGCAGACATCAACTGGACCAAAAGAGAAAATTTCTGTACAGACATTCTGTGCAGGCAAGATCTAGTAAGTGAAGCATTACTGAATGTATTTGTGTCCTTCCGGAGGTTTTGTACAGATGCCTTTATGCCACAAGCTTCTAAATATTTATTTTAAAAAGACAGCCAAATAAGCAAACAAAAAATCCTGCAAAAAGCATAAATAACTCCAAGATTCTTGGAGCAATGTTGTTTCTACTCTGGCTGTTTGGGGTGGTGAGCACCTGCTTGTAAGAGAGGAAATTTCAGAAGTGCCTTGAGGAAAAGTACTCAGATCACAGAGAGAATGATGATCCATGACATTCATCAGGATCTCTTTATTTGATATGCTTGGGAAAAAAGTAAATAATAAGCTCTCTTTGCATCCCTTTTCCTGTTTTCCTTGGATTTGTCCTTTATGTGCGCAAAGGGAATAAATCCCTTTCACGCTCTGCCATTCCAGCAGTGCTCATGGAAGAACCCCTGACTCCATGGCGAGGCATTTCTGTATGATGTTGCTGTAAATCTGGTGTGATTCATTTGCAGCCAGCACAATGGTGTTGCTCTTGTCCCCTGCCCTCCCCACACTGATCCTGGAGCGCTGGCAGAATAGTGGGAGAGCTGATCCCTCACTCGGCTATGCACACCTCCCAACAACACAGCAGGCAGGCTTTATAACTTCTCTTATTTATTCTTATTCAGTGTTTTGACCTCAATCCTGGTTGCAGTGCTTAATATGATTTATTTATTCATAAGGTGCTAAACTAACAATATTGAGTTTATTGTGGACTGCCCATGAGACACTGAAAAGAAATGCTGACATGTTATTGCTAAGGGCAATGGGCAGATTACTCTGCCTCACATTCACACGGTGCATTTATTCACCTATAAGCATTTTTATAGTGACTGTAATTGTAACACCTGGGCAATATATGTGCACTATAAAAATGCTGAAAACTGTCCATTAGGACAATTAATTCTCTGTCCAGCTTCTGGTTTAATTGAGACATTGTGCCTTTGGCTGTGTTATTGCTTTTAATTTAAGGCATGCAGTAGGGCAAAGCTAACTCTCACAGCTGTGAAAATATGTGGGTAGGTACTTGGATGCTGGAGGCTGAAGCAGAGCAGGAGAGGGACAGAGAGTTTGTTACAGCAGCAGTTCCAGCACAGTCCTAAAGATTGTATTATTTTCTTTGTTGTGATGACATTGGGCAAATCTTTTTTCATGACTGGTAATTAGGAGAGAAAATTGAGCTTAAAGGGGCCTGAAACTAATCAAGGTTGAATTTGACTAATAGTTCTGGTCAGCACAAAAGCGGGGAGAAATTTAAAAAATGTCAAAACATATCATTTTGACCTTTCTGAAATGAAATGTTTCATTTCGGAAATGCCAAACCATTTCATTTTGACATTTGTAAAATGAAACTTTGACTTTTTGATTCAAAATGTCAGGTTTTTTTTTCCTTTTAAACTGACCTACATTGCTCACATGGTAGAAAACTAACCTAAAATTAAGGTAAAATAAATCTAGTACAATTTGAGCTGAATAAAAATTTAAATTTTTCAAAAAGGGGTAAAGGAATTCGACTTTTCTTGCACTTACTTTCCTTACTTGTTTTGTTGGTCCTTGTTGATTTTATGGTGATACTATTACTGTGTTTTCATAGTCATATTTCTCTTTTAACCTCTGTTTTACACTAACTTGGAAAATCTGTGCTTGTTGTATTGTATTTTGGTTTGAGATTTTTCTTGGGAAGTATTTCTCTGTGCAGTTGTTTGGGGTTCTTGGTTTGTTTGTTTTTCCTTTAATTTATTGGAGATCTCTGATTACATATTCAAAAACTAGCACAAGAATGATGCTCTAACTTTAGGACAGTGGTGTTGCAAAATATTAGGTGAATGGTCTAGCCAAGTAATACACATCACCACGTGCACGTTGCAGCAAAATAAACTAGTGAAAAATCTCTTTGAACTGCTGAATCTGGAATTCTCCAATGTGCTTGTTAAGTTTGAAACGGATTCTTGGGAATTTCCCAATCAATTAAAAGGCCAAAACAGCCGCACAGCGAAGCAGAATGTTTAATTCTTCTGTCGGTAACAGGCGTCTGCCAACAGCCATCTTCACTACAGTCTAGGAAATGGCTCTTTTCAGGAATCAGACTTCATTTGATTACTTTCAAGTAGACACAAATATAGAAATGCTTGATGGACTTCCAGGCAGTGAATGAACCTAGATTAAAATGGGTTCCTAAACTGGAACTGCACAGGCACGTAGTTTAGCTTAGTAAATTCACTGGAAATGAAGAGTTATACCCAGTTTTCTGCTTTTTCCAGAACTCACTTTGATAAGAATGTTTTTCTCATAGTCCAGTTAGATTTGGTCCTGTAGGGTGAAAAGCTTAGGATCAGTAAAACATCACCCTTGGCAGACAGAGTTTACTGCTGAAGCAGCAAGGACAGGCAGGAAAATGAATGTACAGGTATGACCAGAGTTCTCTAAATAATTTAGTAGGATAATGATGTATTTGGAAATAAAAATGTACAAATTATTGCACAGTAATTAGCAAGACTTAGAAAAGTTTTAGAGAATGGAAGCAAGTGAATGATTTTTCTGTTTGTGATATTTGAGTACAAACCTGATGTAAGTACAGAAGCAACACTGAAGGCCACTTACTAAAGTTGAAATTGCAAACAAAAAGTGATTGTTGTAGTTATTCTTGCAGTTGATGAGCCACATCAGGCTATAAATGTGATATATTTTTTTCAATGGTTTACATCACCATCCAGATTACAGCCTTGTTTATGGTGCTATCCTTGTGAGAGTTGAAGGTTAACATTGGCACTTTTCTTCAGCTGACAGTGGGATATGATTAGATTGTTAGACTGGTTTTTTAGATCCCCTGATTATGAACAAAACCTGAATAAAATAACTGAAGCTTGACCAATGGACTCAAAATCCCAAAAGCAAATCAAACTAAGCATGTTGGACCAGGCAAAATATTTTGTGAGATGACCTATGGAAAAGCACTAGAACTTCTTGAAAGTCACGGGCTGTTTGATGCTCTAAGTGTCCAGAACAAGACAAGAATCCCTGTGCAAAGCATTTGCCTCATAAACAGACTGACAATTGGCGTTTGTCAGTGTTGCGCTGTGGTATTCTGGATGGTGATGTAAATTTCAGGAATACTTGCTCCAACCTCTCTTCCACTGGAGAAAGCAGTGAGAGTAGAGTAAGAAACAGCTTCTGCATTGCTTTGAAAACTGTAGAAAAAACCCCAAAAATGTATTTCTTCTAATCCACAATAACATAATTCCTGTATTCTACATATCAGAGACTTTTAGTTTAATATGTGACAGAAATGTTGTTGAAGCTAAGTTTCTTCACAAGAACTTTTGATATATGGAAGATCAAAAGTGGTATCTCAAGGAGTTTTCAGCTAAATGAATTTGACTTGGGCATACCTAATTTAAAAGCAGTAATCCAAAGCCCGATGCAACTGAATGAGAAAAAAAAAAAAAGCTTTGTTCCTTGGAGAGTGGAAGTAATGAAGTCTAATTTTCTATCCATTGTGTCTCCTAGAGGGAGTCTTTAGGTCTAATCTTTTCACACACTTCAGGTATTTACAGTGTTGCTATCCTATAGACATATTGAAGTGTCTCATAATGGTTGAGTTGATGTTGCATCCTTTTTCAAAATGATGAAAATAATTCAGTGTTTGCCCGTTTCGCAAGAACATTTTATGTAACAGTATGGCTTAATGGCTTAATTCTTCAATGGCTTTAATACTCTGAATTTTCTTTCAAATGTGGCTGCAATTTTTAAATAGTTATTCAAAATTTAATAAAGAAGAGGAAATAATAGGATGCAGGCTAACAATATTGGGTGCTACTAATTGTTCACATTTTGGAACATACAGACAGGATGGATTGATAGGCCAAGAGCAATGGTTAAACAAGACCAGGTGCCAGGTCCTACGCTTGGCCACAACAATCCCGTGCAGAGCTGCAGCCTGGGAAAAGAGCTTCCCAGCAGAAGAGGACCTGGAGGTGCTGGCCAGCATTGGCTGAACGTGAGCCAGCAGTGTCCAGCTGGGCAAGGAGGCCAGGGACACCCTGGCCTGGATCAGCAATGATGTGGCCAGAGGACAAAGGCAGGGGTTGACCCTCTCTTTTGTGTACTCGTGAGGCCACACCTGAAATCCTGGGTCCCGTTTTGGGCTCCTCGGTTCTGGAGGACATTGAGGTCCTGGAGCAGATCTGGTGGAGGACAGTGGACATGGTGAAGGGTCTGGAGCACAAATCTGATGAGGAGCAGCTGAGAGAGCTGGGAGTGTTCAGCCTGGAGAAAAGGAGGCTCAGGGGGGACCTTATCCCTCTCTACAACTCCATGAAAGGAGGGTGTAGGGTAAATGGTGAAAAGACAACTAGAAATGAGTGTGGTTTAGGTATCCATAATACATGAACACTCAAAAAGCAGGAAGGTAGAGAACAGTTTATTTTCTTCTGTAAGATTATCTAGAACAGAATAAAAATAATATGTTAAATCAGTATCACTAATCAGACTAGAGAGCATTGTGTTTTGTGGGTTATGAAATTCTTTTAAGTATATGACTATAATTATTTTCACATTTTTAAGGTTTGTAGTAGTTAAATTCATAGTTAAATTCAGGTTTTTGTTTTTTTTTTTTTTTTTTTTTTTTTTGTTTTGTTTTTGTTTATTAATTTTTTAAGTCAGCCTTGCTCAGCCCTATAGAGTTAAAACTACAAACAGCAAAAATTTGCTTACAGACTACAGTAGAAAAGAAAACATTCATTAGGAAATTTAATATAGAAGATATGAAGGACAGAGGCAGAGGGAATAAGAGGATCGCCAGTCAATTAATACTTAAAGTGACAAATAACCACAGTGGCTGATGAATGGCATAATAATGATACAGCTAGCCAAACTGTCTGAACTTTCTAAGATAAATACTATGACAGTACTGAAGAAATACTTTACATATTTACAATAGTTATAGTTGTTGCACTGCTCAGTTACATGCTTTTATATTCTTATTTTTCAAGTATTGAAACAGTACTTAAAACCCACAAACCTCCTCCTATGTTTTGCAATTAAAAGTGAGCAGCAGTTCCTCTTTACAATTATTGGCATATGTTGCTTCTCAACATCCCCTGAGACTCTACTTAGGAAAGTAGTTAACACATTTATCTGTTTTGCTCATAGGTTAGCCTGAAATAGATGAGAAGTTCACCCTCTTCTCTGAGTTGCTGAAGCTCTTCCTTATGGCTGATTATTTGTCTGTGTGTATATATGGAAGTATTAATTTTTTTTTTTTAATTGGTTGTAGTTTTTTTTTTTTTTTTACTTTTTATGTATTTATACATTTGTTTGTGTGTAGGTGTGTCTTTCTAGTCTAGAACATGTATAGTCTGGTGACGTGTAGGTGACTGCTTGTTTCAGCACTGAACCTGTGAAGTATACCAGAAACTTTGAATGAAACTCAAGGCTGCCTGAGACTAAATGAAAACCAAAAAAAATCCAGTGTCTTTCACATAAATATTTTAACATCAGGTATTTATTCTTCGAGCACCAAGCTCCAAAGGTGATTTTTCCCTCTGAAGGATGTCACATGCCTATCCCAGAATGGGACGTCCAAATATTAGCCAACAGAGAAATCTGTAGTCTATGCTGAGAACTGCTGGGTAAAACCACACCACTCACGTAAAATTTTGGGATAACTTCTTGCCTTCCACTTCTGAATGATGATTTTCTTCAGTCTTCTGTACACAAGTCCCAAGGACACCTGTTTGGGATAAAATGGGTTTCTAAATATGATATTAGACATCCATGGCCAAACAACTGACCTGCATTTTTTAGAGGTGTTTTAGAGTAAAAATTTTCCAGCCATCACTGCTAATTTGCTGCTGCTAATTTCCCAGTTCTTTTAAGACCCAGATTGCAGGCAGATTTAGGGAGTTGCTGAAATCGGACGGTATGACTACTAAGGAGCCACTAATATCATGTTTTCATATGTATGAATTGTTTTTTATTTGGTAGCTAAGGTGGAATGGGGAAAAAGAAATCATTATATGTGCATTACTCAAATTTGCAGGATATTCCAGTTCATTTTTACTTTTCACCATTTTTTTTGGTTTTATTTCCTTCCAACCCAATTTTCTAAAATGTACATATCTGTGTGTGTATCAGTAGCATAAGAGTCCAAGCTCAGTCCTCAGATATTACAAGTTTTTTGTAATTAAATGAGTTACACTGCGGTTGCATGTCTTCTACTCTGTGCTATGAAAGCAGATGTGTCATGTTCTCTATTATAGGAAATACCTTCCCCTCTGCTTCATTCAAGAGTAAATTTTCTCAAGTATTCTTGCCTATGAATCCATGCTGCCAGCACAATTCCCACTAACTGTTGTCTTTTAACCTACAATATCTTTTACGTGCCCTGAAGTTCCAACACTTCAGTAGAGATACACAAGAACTGATGATCTGCAGTTCTAATTTTTTTTAAAAATTAATTTTATTTTTTATTTTATTTTT
>WEKY01038491.1:0-14103 GCA_013390045.1 Picathartes gymnocephalus
GAAGAGAATTGGCTGAAGCAATTTCATATACAAAATCCTCACTAGGTCACAGAAGGTGTCTGAGATTCCAGAGTACTGGCAAAATGGGAAATAACATTTATATTTAAAGGGAGACTTTAAAGATTATCTAAATTTATGAACCAAACAAATCAAGAACAAATCAACTTAATTTTGTTTACAAACACCAGAAATTGACAAGTGGATAAGTATTAACTATCAGATTTATCCAAAACATATTCTGGCAAACTCTGATGAGCTTCCAGTATTAAGGAAACAGAACTTATGGACTGAGGAAATGCAATAAATATCCTATCCTGACTTGAGTAAGGCATATATCAGGGTTACAAAACAATTTTTCACTGGCAAATTAGTTTTAGAAGAAAACATTACAGAGTGAAGAAAAGATTAGACAGACAGTTTTAGAATTATCATGGCCCAATTTCAAACTAAAAATATGTATTGAATGCTATGTTCCTCCGTACCTTCAATCAAGGTTCTCTTACTAGAGAAAGAGGAACTCTCATGATTCCAAGTAATTATATAAGTTGTTCCTCTGTGAAGAAAGGATACGAATAACCAAGCAAGACTAGCATTAAAGGAGACACATTCTTCTTTAGAAGGACAGAAACATAAAAACATAAAGTTTTTCTTCATAAATATTTCTGAAACCTCACTCCCCTCAAAATAACAGTAAGCCCTAGCTCATAATCTTTTGTAATTGTTCAAAGAAATGAAAAAGGAGAAAATTACTGTTCTTAGTGCTTGAAGCCTTTCTGTTACACTAATTTGTTTAGATTAAAGAAAAAAAGACATAGAACAAACTGAAAGACTTCTAATTTAGTTCAGTACCTATTGTTTATCATTAAAAAAAGACACAGGAATAAGAACATTTGCTTGATGTAATGGTTATTTTCTGGCCTTAGTATCTACAGAAAAGCAGAATTCTCAAAACAATGTTCCGAGTATAAAATATGTTATAAGAATTTTCCAAAATTAATAACACTAGTCACCCAAGCTACATCATTTTTTTAAATCTTTATATTTTTAACCGTCTACATAGATATTCCTCAAGAAGAGTTCCAGCAAAAGTTCCCTGTTCAGCCCAGGAACTGATCAAGGAGCTGGTCTTTCCTGCTGGCTCATCTTTCAGCACATAGGGATGGCCTTCCCCTGCACCTGTAAAATTTCTTTCTTAAATTATGTCCAGCCTTCCTAGACCCCTCTGTTATTAAGGACTGTTTCCCAAGGGACACTTTGAACCAGTGCCCTGAACAGGCCGAAGTCCACTCTTTGAAAGTCCAAGTCAGAGGTTCTGGTGACCCCCTTCCTGTAACCTTAAATAAAATTAAATATTATGAATATGTAGTGTGAATAAATTATTAAAATACTCATAAGGACAAACATTTACAATAATGGGTAAGATTAGATTATAATGAATTAAGGGGTAATAGATACTTCCACTATTAAGGAAGACAGATGTCATGCTGAACTTCCAGTACATTCCTTATCTTTTGTGAATGTAAGCAACAACTCCTGTGGGTCTACTCTTTCAGTGCTTACATATGGGACAATGTAGGTGTAAAAGCAAACCCACACTGAAGTTCTTGCAATATCAAGGACCTTTTTTTAATGCACATTCTGTCCTACTTTTGAAGTTGCTACTGTCACAAAAAAAAGGAACAACTGACAAGCCTAAGTGAAAGTAATGTGTAAGTTCTAATGGCACACTGTGGAGAAAAATTATTTATGAAATTAAATCTTGCTCTTTTTTTCTTTAGAATGTCTGACATTTGAAAAAGTCACAATGAAATTTAAAGTATGACTATACCTGAAACTTCACAAGGTTTATGGGATTTCTGATACTTTTTTTTAAGTTCATCATGCCTATATATAAGATGTGGCTTGTTATGTTCATCTTCATGTTCACCTCCATCTGCTTTCATTAGAGGTTCTAACATGTATTCACCATCATGTGCTTTGAAGGTGCCCATCTGAAAGTAAGAGAAGCAATTTAATTATTTTCCACTGAAAATACTGATATAAAAATAATTTTAATTGAAATAAGAGCTATTTATGATAATATTTTGAAGTTAATCATCATATATATGCACGTGAGATGGGGGAAACCTCAGTGAAACCTGGAGAGTAAGGCAAGAGAAATTTGCTTTCAGAGACTCGCTGCACCAGAATAACTCATATTACCTTGCATATTAACAATGTATCAAAGATAATTACTATAAGAGTTATGAAACAAAGGAGATCACAAAAATAAAGAGAAACTAGGTATAACCAAGCAGGACCAGTTGAGAACTGTGCAAAGGAGAGCAGATGCTATCAAGAACTTCAGAATTTGACTGCTGTCCACATTCTGGACTGATATATTGTCTTCTGTCCTTAACATTATTTATATAATATTCTTCTTCTAAAACTGCATTTTCCCCATAGATGTTTGTTTTTTCCCATTGATGTTTTAACACAACAGTGTTAACATGATAATCTTTTTGAAGACTTTTGACTGGAGCACCAGAAATTCAAAGTTGACACCATTAAAGTGTTTTTCTCCTTGATTCCCCCAGCGCACTCCCCATCCCTGGCCATCACAGACACACATGGGTAACTACATAATGGGAAACACAATAACTTGATTACTAACAAAAGCACTGGCATATACACAGAGAACAAAAATTAAGCTCCTTTCCCCTGGCCCCCTTCCCCATAATTCTTTCAATTATGAAATCCTAAAGCAGACTCTTCTTTCTCACTGCACTTTTAACCAAATTCATAATTTCCTATGGCCTAAGTACTCCACCTCAGGAGACTATGAGGAGGAAAAAAACATGCAAGAATCCAATTAAATTATTTTCAAACTTTTTAGCAACTTCCTCGCTTTAGCCACCTGAACAGATCAAGTGAGTAGGTACACTGCATCCTGACAAATGTTTTGCCAGTAAGGCACAAGATTGACCAACAAGCTAATAATGATAATCTACATAATATAGTTTAAGAGATTATGTTTATTAATGTTCATGTCAACCTTGAAACTCAGGGTTATAGAGTGGCAAAGAAGGATAAATGAGAACAGACAAGAAGAGGGATTTTTCAAACAACCTACTAAGTTTTTTAAAAACTGCTGCAGACTACCTTAGTGTCCCGGGTATTGTACTGGAATTATAATATCCCCTTGAGTTTGGGATCCTCCTAAGCAGTTATCAGTTGTCAATCTGTAAGAGTCTGTTAGTCTGACACACGCCTGAAAGCTGATCTGCAATCTTGCTGATACAAAACATTATTAGTGCTACTGTCAACACATTGTGGATGAATCCTCTGCACCGACTGTGTTGCAGAATAAAAAAAGACACAGATAAATAGTATTTTCATTTCAAGACTGTTTAAGTCTAACTCACAGAAGCATTTTTCCCCCTCAGTTTCATTTAAATTCTTTGCAAGTAGTCTTCATGCTGGATCCTTTATACATTCAGTTTAGCCTTCTCACATCCAGTGTTTCCAGGGCATGTAATTTGCAGAGGACAAAAGATCGAGCGTACCAAGAACAGTCTGGAAAAGGCTTCAGGAAAACAGACATGCCACAGGTTGTCACTTAGCATTAAGGTACAACCTTTTTTGGTAAATGACAGGGATGGACAAGAGCCTGTCACTCAGGGACAAAGTGTCAATTCTTGTTAAGATTCATGTTTTCTTACATATATTATTTAAGTCCCAGTTAACAAAGTAGCATAAATCTGACCCCATACTATTTGTCAGCACTAGCATGCTAATTAATTCTTCTCTCCTGATATACCAAAACCCATATTTCTACATAATACATATTTGAAGTATGTTCTTCTAGATTTAAGCAAGAACTTTATTGTTCCTGCTTTACTTCCCATATACATTTTACTTCCCTCCTATTCTTTCAAACAGGTGAAGCAGATAATCTGAGTTTGTTTCTTCAAGGGCTTTTCCAACAAACAGACTTTCAGATTTTACAAAGGAATAGTTTCAGTTACAACACACAGATTATGATAACAATACCTCAGAACTAATAAGGAAAGAGTTTGTACCACATTTTAAACTAAACTCAACTTCCAGAATATCAGACTTCCACTGGAAATTACTAACTGCAAGAACAGGGCTATATTCTTTTTTTACGATTTCACTCTAAAATTAAAAAAAAAAAAAAAAAAGTAAAACCCCTCAAACACTACAAACACTAAGATATATGTTTTTGACCAAGTCTCCTCATTTAAAAAATTTACAATAACAGACCACAAATTAGAGGCCAAAATGTTAGGACGGACAGCTGGAAGGGCAGAATCCTCTATTATGATTCATGGCCTCAGAATTATTCTTAGCTTTTTGTTTTAAATCAAAAGATTAACATAACATGGTACAATCGTGTCCTTAAGACTGGAGAGTCCACCTTTACAGATACTTGGGACAAC
Source organism: Picathartes gymnocephalus (assembly GCA_013390045.1). Lineage (NCBI taxonomy): Eukaryota > Metazoa > Chordata > Aves > Passeriformes > Picathartidae > Picathartes > Picathartes gymnocephalus. Next base: position 4,443 of record WEKY01038491.1, read on the forward strand.
CATTGTAGAAAAATGGAGTCAAGCTGTCAAACTTCCTTTGTTTACACTTTGGCCCATTGATTCTCACACAGTATCCCAGGATCAATGGCCTATTTAGATATGCAAGAAAAAGCTGAGCAAAAATCTATAATGCAAAAAGCTTTCATTCTTTCTACAATGAATTCTCTTCGCTTCAACAATGTGTGGGTAAAGAAGCAATTATTACCAGTGAGTAGTTATGAAGGCCTCCTACCAGTAGACTATGACAAATTTTTGCACATCTAGCTCAACTGAAAAAAACTCAGTATGTTGTATGTGAGAAAGAGCAAAATTTAAAAGATGCAAGCAGTGCTCTACCTTAAGAAAGGTATTTGATATTTGTCATTCAAAGCTGAAGAAGACAGTGAACTTGTAGCTACCCATTCCAATCCTTTCAACCGACTACAAAAACACATGGTTAGCTCCTCATTTTCCTAACACATGCATCTACAAAAATTCAATCACCAGTTACACTGTCTGTTTACAGTCCTCCAGTCAGGAAAGTGATACTTCACGTGGTGAGAGATTCTGCCGATACAAACGGAGTTACTGCCGATACTGCTGCATCTTGGACACATAAGGAGAAGAGCTGTGAGATGCAAACAAAGAATACTTTTGGTAAAATCAAATAAAGAAATGTCACTTAGATGTACAGAGGCAGGTTGCTAAAACAGGAGCCCAAGCATTTCCAGGAAATTAAATCAGAATAGAACTGTATTTATTTATCATCTACAGATGCCTCTCAAATCATCTAACAAGAAATCTGCCTGAAACATTCTATTTCTGTTCTTCAGATAAAGAGATAAAAGTACATTTAAAAGATCTCTTCAGTAGAAGTGGAGTACAAAATTGAAAACAGTCTACTGCACATCATAAATAAGTGGCCCAAAGGAGTGCTACCCTGAGCTATGCACATGCATAGACTTGAGAAAATTTATGAGAAAACCCACATGAGAATGATAATTTATTTTTTGGATTTAAAACATTATGGAAGGTCTAGGCACTTTAGATTAAATCATGGTTCAGGGGATAAACACAGCTACTCACTACATGGTATGACTTAGTGGTTTAAAGTGGCTAAAAACTGTACATCTTACCCAATATTAACTCTATTGCAAGAGTTATAGAAGTAAATATTGCAAAATTACGGTTAAAGATTGTACCATGCTCATATACAAATTACATCTTTGTCTACAAAGTTTGCAGAACACATGGAAAACATAAGGGATATACAGCAGATTTCAAAAATGAGGAATTAATCTTAGTATGTCCAACAGCACAATTGGAACGGGTTCATAAAAACTCTAAGAGAACAACTGAAGCTCTGGAAAACTTGACTCTAAACTGGCAGACTCCCTCCCAGGTAAGCTCCACTCCTGTGCTCAAGTACTTCTCATGCCCTGAAGGCATCGCTTCTTAACTCACTTAAAAGCCTGCAAGTAGTTTACAGCAAGAGCAATTTCATGGTCAAAGTAAATTTAAAAGTCCCTTCCTTTTATATTATTCTCTTCCCCTCTACTATCCCTCCCCTTTCGTTTATTCAAAGCTCTTGAATCATGTAAGAATCCCTCTCCCTTTTTCTTCCTGGTTCATTGTTACAATATTTTATAATGAAAGGCTTAAGAAATGCTGCTTAATTAAAGAAAAACGTATTAGAGTGATTGTAGTACACTTCCAATATCTGGAAAAAGTATTTCTACTAGAAGATGACTCAGCTAGAAACACAGTAAGAGATAGCTGTTCAAGCTGATGTATTAAGATCAGAGCTAATATAATAGAAATAAGAAAATAGTAATAAAATCATAAATAACATGAGCTAAGCAGCAGGGAAGAAATATCTAGCAATAAATGTTTTCTGGTAGAATATGTTTTTAGAAGTGATTGAAAGCAACATTACTTTTGAATTTCTTAGAGAAAAAAATGCTAAGAGCTTGTTTTAGGCATCTAACTACATCTTACAAATTCTGAGATGTTAACATTGCATTAGCTGACAGTAATCACACCATTAAAAGAACTGATGGGGCATTCACCTATGCTTGGAAGTGTCCTGGCCTGCAAAGACACCTAAGCATTGGTTAGATAAAATTTCTTAATTCCAGATTGAAATTTAAGTTCCATATAAATGCTTAAAGGGATTTTACCTATTTGTATGTTTAGACCACACCTTACCAATAACCACAGCACTGGATCCAGTGTCCTTACTGCCAAGCTACTTTCATTCAGGAACACGGAATATATAGGGGAAAGATTATTCTTGTAGGAAGTATAAAACCCAGCACCAGGTACTCTGAGGATTCCCCTCTGAAGCTATTCTAGGCACGAAAGTTTGGCTGGAGCCTGGTGAAAACTGTATTCCAGGAGTTTATAAATAAAATTTGTAGCAAAACCAGAGGGGCTAAATAGCAGAAAACTTGTGAGAATCTTAAGAAAAAAAACCAATCTCAAAGCCACCTGGAAAGAGCATTGGCTCATGGAAATTAACAAGTTTCGCTGGAGTGGAAGGAAGAGAGAGGGGTGATTTATTTATTTTTACCTTTATATACAATTCACAGGGAACAAGCTAGACAAGTCAACTAAAAATATGCATAATAAGTCTTTATTAATAGCTATATACATGGAGATTTCATTACAAAAAAGCTCTTATCTTGCAATACCTGTTGAAATTGGCAAAACAAAATGTATATGTACATAAAGGGATTTTCTCGTTTGTTTGGGGGTTACTTTGGGACAGAGTGGGTTGGTCGCTTTTGAGTTTTAGGGGATTTGGTTTTAACACCTAAACTATCATCAAGTTAAGTATTCTGACAGAACACAGACCTAGGGGATCTGTACACTTTATCTTGGAAGAAACTCCATCATATCTTCTTGCCTGTCTCAGAAAACGTCAAGCAAATTTACATTTGCAACTTATCTCTGTTTAAAGCGAACTTGCTAGTTTTGATGTTTTTAAGTAGATGCAGAACCACCTTTTTCTCTCACTGGGAGATGAATAACTATACAGTCCTTTTGACCTCATAAGCACCATCACAGGCAGTTATCACTCAAGAGCACACAAGCTATGGTCAGATTTCCACCTTAGTCAGCCACACAGTAAGCTACCTTGAGTACTTCTGTCAATATGTGCATTCCCAGAAGGTATTAACTGTTCTCAGTGTCTGGCTTTGCTACCTTAATCTTGCCATTTTCTACAAGAGGGTATGTCTGAAACGGAATGAGAATTGAGACTATTGCAGACAGGCTTCCCACATGAGATAATGTATCTACTCCCTAAGAGTACAAAGTTTCCTGAGATCCACCACAGCTAAATGTTGGCTGCCACCTGGGACTGGAAGCACTAAGTTCAGACAAAAAAAACCCCAAAAACCACACACAAAAAGAACTCCCCCCACCTATTTGCACACCAGTAATTTAGCTCACCTAGTGACAGCAAAGGGCCATATGATCTGTACTCTGCCCTCACCAACACAGAAACTTCCATGTACTTCCTCGAAGTTTAATGAACATGCGTGCATGTATATATACACAAATAAAAGTAAATCAAAGTTCCTTTGGCTGCCCAGAGCATTCCAGCAAATTCACCTGTGTCTCATAGATTCAAACAATAAAGGCAGCAGTTAAGAACAAGTTGCAGCCATCAAAACAATTTATTTGGCAAACATCTGGGCAAAGAATGTGCCCAAGTAGTCACCAAGGGAAGGCCACTACACACGGGACGTGGGCAGAAGGCAGGCCAGTGATGGCTGAGCACCCTTGTCATAAAACATTACATAGGTGCATCCAAAGGATCGAAAGGACAATTCCTGCAGAATTTTGCTGGTGAACAGGTAGACACATACTCAGGTCCTACTGCTTTTGATAAAACACTTTCTGTGACAGACCTTCAGCTGCACAATCTGCAACTCCATGTATCTTCTCAGTTTGCAACTGCAATTACCACCTGTATTTGCTGATCGGTGCTGGCCCATGTGTAAAGTATAGCATCTGTGGAAATATTTTCAGGAAAAGGAAAGATGTAAAGAGCCTGAGGAAAACATACTGGAGAAGTTTCAGGGTTTTAAAAGTAGCTGTAGAGGGGACCTAAATTGTCTTACTATTTTATAACAAGCAAAAAAGACAGAACACTTCATCTCAAACTTTCAAAGTAAAACCTTTTAGCTAAAACCACTTTGTGCCCATCAGAGACAGAGCAAAGGCACAGGGTTATAATGGAAGCACTGGAACTTTTCCTGCTTTGCAGATCCAGAGTTGGAGTCTCACCTTATATATGTGTATGACACAAAACCAGAACTACTAAGTGGAAGTCTTCACATCACGTAGCCAGTAGCAGTAAGACGTTGTTTGTTCAAATAAGAATCAATTGTCTTGAGCTGACATTTTAATAGGATTGTTTTCCTAGCTTATGATGGAATCAGTACATTAAGATAAAAAACTATGAAACCCAGTATGTGCCTTATGAATGCTCACACTGTTATAACTGTAACCCGAATGGTGAAACTATCCTGCCTTCCAGATTTAGAGAGTAAATGTTTTGAAATGACAGCTTAGAAGTTAAAGCATTAAATTACACCAAAGAAAGCATGTTCTCCAGTTGTAAGTGTTAAAGTTTCTTGAAAAAACAATGTAGAGTCATTCATTGAAGTTGTTAGCACTACAGAGCACAAAACCAGGGAGTAGATATCTGGAGTTTGTTACCTGCACTAGATGTCCAAAAGAAAACAGATGCTGGCTATGCTAGCAGTAGCTTCTAGCAAGCTTTTGGGCTTTGGACTGTTGGGTTTTTTAACCAAACAATTAAAAATTCACCATTTTTTAAGATGAATTCCAGGACTGCTTACTTTTCCTTAAAAGGAGCCACTTTACCTATTCACAGCAGCAGACAGAGTTGTTTTCAAAACTTCTCAGAAAGGTGATTCGCTGACCTGTATTAATAAAAAATAAACACAACCTCCTGTACTCAGGATTGTGAAGATCCACACTTAGGTGCATACTCTTGCTATTCTCCAGACAAAAGTTAAGTCTGATGTGCAGTAAGAGAGCACTACCAAAGGGCTCCCTTGAGCTGCTGAAGAAGGAACTTGTCACACTCCTAAGCTACATTAGAACAAAGTGGTCCTGCCTTCCTGGACTGCAGGAAGCTGACAGCCGGCAAATCCGTGAAAGAAGAGATTCATGTGTACTTTTCTACTCCTAACTTCTGGCAGTCAGTGAGCATGTGAAATTGCTCTATACACGAGATACCATACACCCAAAAAAATGTATTTTTTCTTTCTTTCTTACCTTTCCCTCTCACAGTAGTCACATAAAACACCTTTGGCACTTAAGCATTCTTTTAGGTCACAAAAACTGATGTTAACTATTCTCAGCATCAGTCAACACCCTTCTAACCCCTGAGAAAAAATACCAAGCTTCTCAAAAGACAAAACAAACTGTTTCTAAAGCATTCATGGAGGATAGAGGGGAGGGGAAAAAAAAAAAAGTTCCTTTCTTTAGATGGGTCCTGCTAAGAACTGAAGGTGTTTTCTAGTTAAAATAAGGGAGCTATCATCATTTATAAGACACTTCATTCACTGGTATTAGCTCGTATTTGTCATTAAACTCATAAGTTGCATGTTCTCAAAAGTTAAATGATTTTTAACTACTTGGGGTTTTACATCTTTGATTTTGCTGTCTGCCATAACTCTTGAAAGGTCTCTTTAGTCTACATGCATCCAGGGAGATCCTCAGCAGATCCCATTTCCTATGTTTGTTGGAAGCTATAACTGACTAATGCAGTAAAAGAAAAAAGATAGAACTTAAGAAAATAAAGTGAAATAAAACATGAAATCTCAAAAATTACTCTAAAGATGCAAGAAATATGCCTGCATGTGATCAGATTTTCAGCTAGGCACCCAGGCCGTCACTCCAAATGACCTTCTGCCTTTGATGGATCCCAAAGTTCCCTAATTATACACTCCCTCCTCACAATTACCACAGACTCCCTGCTGACCTTCTAACATCTCTGTGCCATTTGCACCCCTGAACCCAGGGCGTGCTCTGAAATGTAACACAACAAAACTGCATACAGGGTGTCAGGAGCCATTAAGCAATGCTCCATGGGTACTCTGGGTTGTACATGCCCTTAGCACATGCAGGAAAAGGCTTAACAGAGAGTGAAAGGCAAAGCAGAGTGGAGGGGCAGAATGCACACACACTTTTGAGAATTCAAGAAAAGAAAAGAAGGAACTGAGGAGGAATGAAGCTGTGAATGAGTGCAGTCAGACCTTGGGGATAGATGCTTACAGGATAAAGTGAACACAAGTACCTAGTTTCGCTTCACAGGACACAGGCACACATCCAGAGCAATATTTAAAATTCCGTTGTTACACTTCCTGTACCTTTGTAAGTACAAGCCTTTTTTCCTCCCTAGCTTTTACAGCATTGGTCAAATATAAGCAACTGCCTTATATATGCAAATCTGGAAGATAAAATTATACCTAATAGTTCAAAGCAATATCTTAACTTCCATACACTAAGCTCAAGTTCAGCAATCCTACAAAGAGAATGGATTTTACTTAAAATAAATATAATGCAAGGCTACCAAGTCACGAGTCTGGTTTCTACTGTCTTGCTCACAATAAATAGTATCTTAACTCAGCAGCAGTCAGACTTTAAATGTCTGGATGCACTCATGAAGCATAGCACTGTTCATTAAAAGAGTAAAAACTGTATTTTTGCAGGTACATTTGTTGAATGTACAAACAATGAAGTTTTAAAAACTTTTAGAATAAAAACATCTTTTTACTAATTTTTGAGGACAGTCCCACCTAGGAACAGGGAATGCATTCAGGCAGGACAAGATCTCACCAGACAATTCCACCTGGTCTGTAGTTCCTTCTTTTCACATTTATTCTTCTCTAAATTCAAAAAAAGTTTTCTTCTTTATCAGTCACACAAGGTAGAAAACCTTTGCTTTGAATCAATGAGGATGAGGAATAACATTAGCTTGAAGGTTCTGAGTCAGGTTGGAGAATACTCTGTGCAGTTACAGGCAACCAGCTGGCTATGACCACCACACAATCCCTCCCTGGCAAACTATAGGCATATCCCACAGAAGTGCAACAGCATCCATGGAGGCTCTGCCTCCTCTTCTGAAAACCTCCACCACTTGGCGGAAAGCAGACACAACACTGGCTATGCTACATACCTTCCAAGGCTGTGTCTGCCTGGACAGAAAGTGAAATGAGGGCTAAGAGAAGGTCCTGCGAGCACCAAGACAGAAAGGTCTTTGCTGGTGGCCAGACTGGGCATTCTGTGAGCCAGACAGCGACTGAGGACATGAAGTACAGCTGGAAGCTGCAGTGAAATGTTCACAAGGCTCATCTGGAAGAGGCAAAGGCCTAATTTAAAGGCACTCAGGGATTTCTGATGACATACATTATGTAATGTATCAGTAAGGAGGAAGGGGTAGAGAAACAAGAAGTGAGACATTCAGCTTGTTGTGGGCAAGATGGTCTTGTGATGAAGAATTTGAGAACTGATAAATAAGGTAGTTGAGACAACTTTTAACAGCAGTAAGTAGATGTTTTGCAGAAAAGTTATTTTCAATGCACATGGTCCCTTCAAGTAGTACAAAGCAATGGTTTACAGGAATAGAATTCAACCAGGCAGCAAAGGTTATGAAAGTAGAAATTTTTAAAACTTATCATATTTATTCCATATAAAATATGACACTATTCTCAATGACTTAGTATTTGAGCATCTATTAAAACATGAAACTTGGAAGAAATAAAATGATGCCAACCATATTTGTGATCCTTCATCTTTCCTACCCTCTCTCAGTAAACATATTAAGGCATTTGGTATAGTTTTGAATTGGGTTTTGGATAATGTAGTCAAGAACCAATGACAGTTGTTTGTAAAGCAAGATATATAGACAAAACTTAGGATGAATACAGAATTACTGTTTCCAAATGCTTGCTTCTCCAGTAATTTTCAAGGAGCATCCAAAGTCTGCACACCTCAACCCAAAGACAAGACGGTATATATCCAAATATCCAAGAAGCACAAGAAACAGGTGTCTCTCTCAAATACCAGTTACTTCAGATTCTCTCTTCTATCCTGTGTGTCACCTTCTTTTAATACACGTTAAACAGTCCCAAATGCATCCAACCCATTCCATGTTATATTCTGTAGGCTACTAGAAAGAGCCTAGTATATGAAGTTGGATTTTTTTGAAGTCCCAAAAATAAGAGTCTTGCACCTTCACTTTCCTGAGTAACTGCACAAAAAAAAAAAAACAAAAAAAAGGAACAACCTCAAATTAAGTTCACAGTAATATTGACTATGCTGTATTTCTACAGTGGCACGTCACACAACTTGTCCTTGACATCTCAATAAGTAGTGATGTGGCAAAGCACAAGGTACCAGTCTTCATGTTTCTAGGCACAAAACTATAAAATTTAATAACACAGTACAACAGTTTTCATAGACAGCTGTGTGATACTATTTCTCCATTATCACTTTGGAAGACATAAAAAATGCCATTAAGGGATAAGTATAGAATGTATATCATCAGAGTTCTGTCTACTCAATTCAGTTCTTAAGAAGCGTTTCACAGACACTTTCACTGAAGGTAGGAAATTTCCTATTCCCTTTTAGCAGAAATGTGTTTAGAGAGCACTGCTGCACACTTATTAGGATACAACATACCTTTACAGCATTGCTGAAAGCTGAGGAAGAAACTGATCAACACTAGCTCTTCTCTCACCATCTCAACTACCATTACTCCTCACTCACAACCACAATATCTGTTAAGCTACAAACACATAACTGATGCCAACTGACAGCATCATTTCATCAAATCAATAGCTTACAGTGCTTCTAAGGCATGCTTTTTCCTCCGTTATAATGCTCTTGGTGTCAGGAGTTACATCAACCAACTATATTACTGGCCAGCAACAGATTCTTTGAAAGCGGCATTTGTATATCCCACCAGAGAAGTATCATCATAACTGCACACTGCTGATGCCAAGACATTTCATGACAAACTACTTGGAATGACGCCCAAGAATTTCCAGCTTGGCTCTCCAGCAAAGGCATCCCACTACATTTCTTTCAGGGAGAAGAATATGAATGGAGAGAGGAAGCAGTGACCAACATGCTTACCAAACCACCACAGATGCTGAAGACAGCCATGTGCGTCTCCTGGGCATTGACATGCCCGCGGTAGAAACAGTGGCGCAAGTCAGGGGACGGCTGCTGCTGCTGCGGGGTCCCGACGTGCACCACCGTGTACTGTGCGGCAACGAAGCCCGCATCAGCGCTCAGGTTGAGCTGGAAGACCTGCCCGTATGCACTGAGCTGGTAATGTCTTCGGAAAGCAGCGGGCTCCAGCGGTGCCTCCAAGCTCCTCTTCCTCCTTCTGAAGTGATGCGTGTGCGGGAAAACTTCTCCAAACTCATTCACTCGGACAGGTGTGATGATTTCATAAGAGGAGAGCTGCTTCACCAAGGTCTCTGCAACAGAAGGCAGGAGGCTCAGCCTGACGCAGCGGCACAGCAGCAACCCCTCGCTGGCACCCACACGGCTCCTGGCACGGCACTCGTGGCGCCAGCCCGGGCTGCGGTGACAGGCGGGGGGCGGGGGGCTGCCGCCAGCACGCCCG
>WEKY01038491.1:14671-28266 GCA_013390045.1 Picathartes gymnocephalus
CGGGCCCGGCCCGCCTCCGGGGCACCAGCCGCCCAATGGCGGAGGGCAGCGGGCCCTCCCCGGCGTGGGCAGGGGCGGCCCGGGGGTCTCGACCCCGTCCCGCCGCCCCCAGCCCCGGGCGCAGGCGGCGTTGCCGCACGCGGGAGGTGTCGCTCCAGCAAACATACGGACTTCTGAGAAGGCTGGCAACGCCGCATTCCCACCGGGAACGGCAGAGGCCGTGCCGTGAAATCCAGCGGTGTCGGTGTCCCACGGGTTCAGTCACCCACACGCAGCCCCCGCCAGTCACCGTCCCCTGCACCGCAGCTCTGGGGGAAAGCCGAGGTCCCCTGCTTAGGTTGTTCTGTCTGGGCAAAGTCTTCGTCAAGCTGCGTGTCCCAGCATTCAGGGAGGCCGCTATCCCTCACATGGAGTGTGTGGATTACCTGTTTTACTTGAAAGCAGGTTAGGAGACAACATTTTTCTCCAGAAATGAGGGAATGGGCTAATCAGGCCTTGAGTGAAGCTGTGTAGTACTGAAACAGCCTTCTCTGCTAGAGTAAAATCATACATCCCTCGTCAAGAGTCCAGGATTGTAGGAGTATCTGGATTGTTCCAATGTGTTTTGGTATCCAGCATAATCCTGAGAATATTGAATCTTGTTGGGAATACAGTATTTCTTATTGAATACTCAGAAGATGGAAGCATTCGGATGGATATTAAACTGTTTTCTCTGTGTGGGTTCACTAATAAACACAGTTATATGAAAAGAATAAAAATATTTGAAATCTGAAGTGTTCTGCGAAGTGAAAGCAAACAAAAACTTATGTCCCCAAATACCATGTATATCAAAGAAATCCAACAAGAAGCAAGAATTTCAAACTATTTCTTTTAAACTGCATACACCAAAGACTGATCATGATAGGTAAGCACAAGTCCAGTTCTGAAAATTGAGTGTGAGAAAGAGTAAGAGGTGGGAGAAGAGAGATCCATTCTGCCCACCACAGAAGCATGAAGATACAAGACTCATTTCAGTACCCTGAGATGTCCTGTTGCAGAACGCACATGGACAAAGTGGAGCAGAACAAAAGTAGAGCAAAGTTTGAGTGCTTTGATTTTATTGGCATAAAATGTACAAACAGTAGTAAGACATTAAATTGAGAGGAGTAATTGTTGTACATGCTTCAGATTGCTCCAGCAAATTAGAGCTTTCCTGTTTCTTGGATCTCATTCATTGAAGCATTTATCAGAGTGCAGCAAGTTATCTCCTTCCATGTCAAATTAAATGGTTGTCAGTGATGAAGAAAATGGACACTACTTCATTAAATGTAAGCAAATACCCACTGATTCAGATGTGATGTTTCACTTGTTTATGATTTGCAAAATTGCTCGTTGTAAAAATAAACAGAAGCACTAAGCACCAGGAAAGTCAAAGGTTCAGTGTTCCCAATTCAAGCACAAAGCTTTGCTGTAGACCACTTCAAAGCAAATATGACTCAATTTTTTAACAATGTATGTATTTTCAGTACTTTAGGAAAGACATTTACTTCAAATGCAAATATTTTAAAAGCAATAAAATTACTTTCCTTAAATCTCATTTTGATGGGTTTAACTTGCCCTGTAATTCTTCATGAGAATGGAACCCCAGCTCTTCTATGGTAAGCACTGAAGGTCTATTTCTCCCTGAACATTGACTGTTTAGGACAATTTAAAATTGACAACCTTCATTTAGATTGACACATGTTCCAGTATCTCCTGTCAGTGCCATGGACAAAAACCAGTGCCAGCTAAGGTACTTTTTTCCCAAATTTTCAAATGAAACAAGAAGTAAATTTCCAAACACGAATTCGGTGATTCAGGCAATGTGAGGCCTGTTGAGACAGTTGAAGACCTTTTTATACTTAGCAGCCACAATTCCTTCAAAAACCACCGAAGCTCTACAGTTTTAGGCACAAGTCTGATTTTCAAATGCAAGATGCGTTAGCTGTGCAGGAGCAAAGGACAATAAAGCAGGGGATTAAGGCAGTTCTAGTAGTGTTCATGTTACCTGAATGGCTTTGGGCAATAAGCTGCGGTCATTCATTTGACCTCTACCCATATGGCATCAGTTTGAATCTTGTGAGGAGCAAATATAACCCTGTATATCAAAGCAAAAGGTACGTTTCTATTACAAAGAAACATAAGTACATCAGAAAATTCAGAAACCATAGAAATACAATGTTTGCTACAATTTTTAGAGGTAGAAGTGTAGAGATAGGCAAAAGGATGACATGAAGAATTATGGAAGCTATTCAAAGAAGCAGAACTGCAAAAAAAAAAAACTTTATGAAATATTAAAGACTAAATTTGAAAAAAATAGGGAGGTAAGCATGGAAACAAGGACACAGTGAGGTTGTGCAGTCTCCATCCTTGTACATACTCAAAACTCATCTGGTCAGGATCAACACGAATTAACTTTGAAATTAGTCCTGCTTTGAGCAGGAGGTTGACCTACGTGACCTCCAGAACTTCCTTCCAGCCCAGATTATTCTATGATTCTATAAAACAAACATTTTTTTTAAAAAAAAAGGTTCTTAGAGAAAGCTGTAAAGACTGAAGTAAAGAGGAAAAAGAAAGGAAAGGACCTATTAAATGAACTGAGATGTAGGGGAAAAAAGCAGGAGAAAATAGTCTTCAGCTACAAAGAAAGAGAAGAAGAAAGGAGACACAACTGAGAATATTTAATAAGATTTTTCAAGGCTAGAAATTATAGACTGGTAAAGCTCCAGCTAAGGCAGTGGGACTATGCTGGTTTGCATCTGCAAATGCAGTCCTCAGAGATGTAATGTATTCTGACTTCATTAAATCTGCATTGACATTAAAGCTTGCTATTGAATAGTTGTCTTTAAAATGCCTCCTACGTTAGTGAAATAAATCCATCTATTTACAGTATTTATTCTTTTCACTTATCTCTTTCAGTGGATATGTTTGGAATGAAGTATGTTGCACCACTTACTTTGCAAGTCAATGAAATAGAGGGATAGTCTGTGCTCAGTGAAATAACTTGTTCTCCTTGGGGTTTCTCTAGGATTTCATGGAGAAAAAAAATTGCAATTAGGTCATGATTACTCGAATATTTGTTTTGTGCACTGAAAATGCTGCAGTAGATAAGGCTTACCAGATAAAAGAGTAGAATTTTTAAAAATCCATATTGAAAAATTAATAAATGTCTTCCTTAGATTAGCTATTGAATCCTTTCACCTGTTTTTGGCTCCATTTTTTTATTTAAGCAGTCTTTTGTAAGTGGTTTTGGCTGAAAACCACAAACTGGAAAATAGAGCTATAAAAGCCAGTCATTCAGAAAAGGCAAAGACGACGTGTCAGAAGTAAGTGAAATTGTTATAAAAAAGACTTATGAACAAATTTTATTTTAAAAAGGAGACTGCATGAAATATATATTTTACTTCTTTATGATTATATCTTAGCATTTTTCTGTCTTGTGGAATACAATTTAAATCAGACCTTCAGACCTCTTATTTACTGTTCTTGACAGGACGCTAAGCACATTGCACAAATCTGCCCAGTTTGCAGTCACTTCTCTTATTCATCCACTTATCTCACCCTTATCCTGAGATATTAATATATGTACATATATATATGTATATATATATATATATGTACACACCATGGAGCCACCTGACCTCCAGCACGGGGACAAGAGTGACCCAAGGCCATGTTGCCCAAGGCTACTGTTGTCAGGAGCAGGCTGGCCTTGTCCAGACTGAGCCTTGCAGTGAGCCTGGCTCGCTGCCTGTCCCATAGCCCTTCCCATCTGTGCCCCACCAGGCCTCCTGCACACTCCATCTGCAGTGAGCCGCGGGAGCTGGGCTGCTTGGAGGGAGGTGTCTGCCTGGGTCAGTCAGTATTCTCTCTGTGTTGGCAGCTGGGCTGTTCCTGCATCACCAGCCATGTCATTTTGATACATATTGCTGCAGAAAAAGAATGTTAATTTTTTTCCTCCACAGTATGTATACATTTCTGCTGCTATCTGCATTCACGCTATAGGAGTTTTTCAACAGTGGTGTCTTACTCTAAGGTTAATGTCTGTATATCTAGTTTTTCCTTAATCAAAAGTAACAGAAGAGTCATAAGTTTTATATTATTTAACATGAAGTTGTCAAGTTTTGTCCTGTGAAATATAAGTTTACATAGACAGTGAAAGGTACTGAACATCATACCATGTAACTTAAACTTGCTTCACTTAGTTTTATTGAGATCCTGAATGATTTTATATTAATAATTTTGCAGCATTGTCTATTAAATACTAACAGTGGTAAAAAGTATTATTTGCAAACAAATATATACGAGGCAGTCATAACTAATAATTTAGGAAGCTTATGATTGATTAATAATATTTCTCTGTGTTGCAAGTGAAGACAAGCGCTTTGATATCTTCACAAACTCCCTGAGAGTGAAAGCCAAGAGGCCTATGCCAGCTACAAAATATCACACCCAGCATTGTGCAGGCAAGCACCATGGGTGTACTGGGGCTCAGTGATCCAGGACAGAAGCAGACTGATTTGTGCTTTTTGCTAGCCCTGGGTCAGGAATCTTGCTCCAAACTTCACCCTGTCTTTGTGCTCCATCAGTACAGAGCACCTGTTGTATTGGATGGGAGAATTTCAAGGAGAGGCAAATGTAGGTCACCACAAACACCTACAGAAGCATGCACAAGGAAAAAACCTCTAACCTGACATGTACAAGTGATTCCATACAAGTAATTCAGAAAAATAAGAGTTACTGTAGTGTGAAGACAAAGGCATGTGCACTCACTGCCAAAAAGCAGGGGGGTTTTTTGGTGTTTTTTTTTTATAGTCACAAGCACACTGCAGCTGTTACTCTGGCTGGAGAGAAAGTAAAGAGACATAGGGCCCAATTCATCTCTCATATCAACGCTGTTAGTTATGCCACGGATAGTTTGGCTCACATAGCACTCTCCTAGCTACTAGACTTTTTCAGATTCCTACTCTGGTTAGTACCTAAAATTAGTCTGCAAGAGAATATAAATTTAACATTCCAAGACAATAACAGCAGTCATAAAATTGGGCATCAAATTATTAATAGCAAGTGAAATGGTTCCTAATTGTGCTACCTCAAATCTGTGTTTGCCCAGTGGAACACTGTGCCATTTAGAAATGCTGGCTTTAGCAGGAGTTAGACTCCTCAAAACCAGAAATTTACATTAAAGTATATGTCCATGTGGTAAACTGCATAAGGACTAGGAGGATCCAGAGGCATCTGAACTCCAAACACTCTGCTAGATGTTCTATAGCATGATGGAAAGGATTACTTAGAGAAAAACACTAGCATAATGAGATAACCCAGTGCTGTGTTTCAAAAGGAGATGTAAGCTTGTTTTGCATTAATTTCACTGTTCTTTCACTGAAATTATAATCATATCACACAAAAGTGTGGGAACGTCACAAATTCATGGATCATTGCAATATCTTACTGGACCAAGTATTGTTATTCATTGTTAGAATACTATTCATGTGTTAAAATTCATAGCTCTGACTATGAAATTGCTGAAGTCAAAAGGAGAGGAAAATCATGTATAGTCCTAACAGGCTTTCCTGGAGAGAGTATATGCTTCATGTCTTGCAAGAAGATTCTAGGAAAGGAGTTGTCAGCTCTCTGGCAGCTGACAGTCACTGAATTAGCACACCAGAAACTACCACCTTCATTCTAGGTTTTTCTCAGATATGGGATATTTTTATCTTCCTTCAGACACTATTTTTCCCAGCTGGGAGACTCACAAGAAAAATATCAAACTGATCACTAAGACAATGGATGGATGAGGGCTTCCTTGGCAAATCAATACAAAGCTGCATGTAAAGAGCAGATGTGTTTCCATCTTTAGTAAGTCTGAAAGATTATCTCCTGATAGCCAAATTGAAAATGCTGAGATTGCAGAGAGTAGTGATGCCATATCTACACAAGGAGATTACAGAGAAATTGTTATTCTGATAAATAAATACAAGTTCAGGAGATGATTCCATTAGTTTTAGATTTACAAAACTAATTAAAGAAAGTTGTTTTATCTCATCTAGCAGTTACAGAATTCATTCAGGAGAAAATCCATATTTTAATTCTATTTCTTCCAAAGGAAATTTGATCTTGTGTTTCCATTAACTGTTCAATAGAGTAAACTGGGCATGCTTGTTACTCATTTTCTTGATGATGTTCCTCTGTGCACTACAAACTCACCATTTCCCTATCAGAAAGTCTATAACAGTTAGATCAGCTTTCTGTTGCTGATCTCATTAAGACACCAAAAAGAAATGAGTGCAAGGATCCTACATCCTTCTTCTTGAGGTCTCTAAGTCAGAGTTATTGGGCAAAACATTTTCATGAGCTTGAAAGAAATGGCATCAAGCTGAAAGCTTTTCCAATTCTTTTATATCCTCTAGTCAAAAATTTTGAGGGAGAAAATATTTAGATTAGGTTTGAACAAAGGAAGTAAAATAAAAAATAGGTTCAGCCACTGAACAAAAAGGTTACAACTTTATATAGTGCCAAGTAGGACCTAAAATATATGTCTTGAATACTTACTATCCTGAACAGATTTGAAGTTCATACTGTTGAATGGACAGATCACCAAGTAATTTATAAATTGTGGGAATTCAGTATAGCAGTACAAGGATACTCTCCTCAGTGCTTTAAAAACTGATTTAATAAGAGATTGCAGTTCTTCCCTGAGATGCCACTCTTTCCCTTTATGTAAGACCCACAAAGTGACTTTCAGCCAGTGAGAGGTACAAAACTGTCTAAAACCAGTATTGAGAGAGCATGTGTGTGTAACCTAGGACACAAATTTTAATGTTACTAGCAAAATTCAAATAAGTATTATTAACAGTCCTAAGACTTTCCTGCCAAGCAAAGGATATTGTGTTGTAGACCCTGTTTGCTAAACACTGAAGCAAAATCATCTGGTCATTTGATTTCAGACCCTGGAGAGTCACAAGATGGACAATATTTAAATAACAGTAATTTAAACAAAAATACTTTGAATTTGAGTCAACAAGACAGTTTCATTCCCTCTTTTATCTTTCCAAGACTAATTCCCTCTTGTTTTAAGCATTTGCATTTCTAAAACCAGAGAAGTACTAAACTTCTGTACTCAATAATCCATTTACTACTAAAGAATGAGAAACCCTTAGTTCCACTGTAATTTTAAAATGTCTCCCACACATGCATAAAGATAAGCTCTCTCATTACACTTTGAGACAATAATGAGTACTCTTATTTGGTACTTAATATAATTTTAAGACTGTTCCCTAGGCACAGAATAGCCTAGAGGCCTCAAAGTGTCTTAAGTGGCTGTCAGACCTCTTAGGGGAATATGTGTACTTTGCTCACATGCGCATTTCCTCCTGAAAAGTGCTGCTATAAAGCAAGAAACTGTAGATAAATATATATAGTGAGTTACCTAGAAATTAGCCATTCTTTAAAACTGGCAACGTCAAATCAGGGCTCACAGGGAGAAATTACACATGGCTCTGTCATATTTGCATTCCTGTGAAACTGTTCAGGCAAAAATGATACTCATGGTAGTTTCTGAATGGCTGCCTCTTCCTGTTTCTAGAAGAAGTGGACAATCTACATCCTAATTTGTACATAATGAGATGTTATTACAGATACTGTGCCATCTTCCATGGCTTGGCATCTTATTGGTAATTAACCCTATATAAACCAAGTACAAATTGAATAAAAAAATAAAAGTTCTAAAGTAAATTCAGTGTTTGGATGTGGTATGGAACCAAACTGAATTATAAGTAAGAAAAGGATAATTCTTAAAACCAGAGTCACCAGATTCCATTTTTTTAAATTCGTAATTTCAGCATATTGATCTAATTAAAAGTAGCAGAATATTCCAGGGCAAATGCCTAGATTAAAACACAGGCTACAGAAACAGTTACAATCCTGCCACCAGAATGTCAAAACATCAGCTGGATTCCATTTCTATTCCATACAGCAGGTGGTAGAACAAACTCATCTGATACAATGATCCCAAGTTAGCAGGTGGTGGCATCAGTCAGGCTTTTCATAAAAAGCAAATTGTCCTCAGCAGAAAGTTTAACAGAGAAAAATACAATTCCACTTTAGCCTGTGTTTTAGTAAGTCATTTCAAAATAATTTAACTAGCTATGGTGGCTCAAAAATATACAAGTAAGGGAGCAGTTTTAATTCATAAAGTTGTCACTATACATATCAGTGTTGTTTAGCTACTTTACTTAGGGTTTTTTCTAATATTCAAACTATTATTTGCTCTTTAAAACTAGTATAAAGCCTGCCTAATGACCATTGCCCAATGATCATTCTCTCATTAGACTTAGTGGATCTGTGTGTACACACTGTCTATGCCTGCACATTTCTCTCTGCTCAGATTGCCATGAAGGACCATGCTGGTAACTCTCCTCTTCCTACAGGCATTGCAACAAGATAATTTTATTTTAAAATATCCAATCATATTTCATCAAGGAAATAATGTCAACTGCTCTGTAATACCCTTCTTCTAAACAATCTTTTTACTTATACTATTTTATTATCTATTTAAACTTTTTCTCCTTTCTTGTAGTTCATGTATATATTCAGTAAACATACAAATAAACAGGTTTTTAAAATGCAATAGATATACCTCTATGAGTTCTTTATATACAATGCATTTCACAAAAAATATAATTTAGTTTTCAATAACGAATTTCCTTTAAAATTCTGTTTCTAAAGGATTTTGCGGATAAACGTACCCTTATTGTTTTTTTAGCAAGTACACACACACGTTGTTCTAATAGTTGACTCAAGGCTGTACACTATGTTTAGTATTTTATTTTCTTTTACTCATAAATTGTGGCTATTAGTTACAGTCATTCTGATTTTTTAAACATTTTGCATCTAATTTTCTCAAAAGCATACTATGGAGAGTTATATTCTCTATTTGCTAAAAGATCATTTTTGATAATATATGGAAACATTTTCTAGAGATTTTAGCACTCTCCTTAGGCACAGATAGCTTGCATTAGTGAATGCCCTAAAAATATGCTCTTGTCTTCACTCAATTATGAAGTATATAATATTTCAGGTGTAGTAAAAGACTCACTCAAAAATATAACAAGCACTTTATCTGTCTTGAAGTAGAAGCTAAACTGTGTTGCTTGTGTAATACTACTATTATTACTGCATCTTATTCCAATTTGGAAAATAATTATCTCCTTCCACATTTAGAGAACATCCAGGACTAAACCTTTCTGTGAATTGTACCATACCTGCCTAGTGAGCTCAGCAACCTTTGTCTGATATAATTTTCATTTACAGACAGATATCTGATGCCTTGCAGAGGAACACTTAAATATAATTATCTGTAACCTTATTACAGTGTCTCAGAGGTGAAAACTATTAGCTGCCGAGACTGACTGTGACAGACTGTTAGACAATCAGAAATCTACCTCGCTTGGGTCATCCCTTTTAGTAAGCAATTAAATAGCTAGAACATGAACTCTGTAACCATGAGAAAAAGCCTTCAGGGCAGCAGATAGATCCTTGAACTACTAAATCTGTATATATTGGGAAAATCTCTCATGGTATAGTAATTATCAATCAGAACTGTTCATCATACACAGAGCAGCATAGTATTATGGATCATGTTGCTTCAGCTTTGCTTAGCTTATTCTCTGTAGTTTTCCATTTTCAGTTACACAGTCTTTCAGTTTCTGAAAATGCCTCCGCCTATACAGTGGCAAGTTGCAATCACCACTTTTTTATATATCCATTTGTATACTCATTTACATATCCATGTATATCCATTTTTTATATATCTTAATGTTTTTAGATTTGTGTAACACATCAAAATATAAAATAAAACAAAAAATTTTATGAAAAAATAAATTATGTGAAATTTCTTTTTAAATGAAAGTATTTTCTCGGTAGCATTATTGTATTAAATACTCTGGAACTCAGTTAATGTAATTGTCATATAAGTGGGTGTCATAAAAATGGAGGTTGCAGCAGAAAGCTTCGAAATTGAATGAAACAGAAAGGTCCTAGAGAGTTGAAAAATAGTGTCCTTTTACAAGCAGTCTAAAAGTAAAAGTAGACCAAATGTCAGGTATCCAACATGGGTTCTTGCCAACAAAATAGCCTGTCAGGAGATTAGAGGGCTCAGCAGTTAACCCAGTGACCTGACAGAAGGCTGGCAAGGTGGATTGGCATCAGGGTGGAGGTGAAAATCAGGCACAGAGCCACTGGTCATCCATGTCAGAGACAAGAGGGCAGGAGGCCAGGCAGGACCACAGCATACTGTTCTTGCCTTTATTGGAAGGCAGAGCAGGCTGAATGCAGCAAGTATTTCTTTCCAAATTCTCAGATACTTAAAATCAATGTGTGCACTTTTTTCTCATTTGGAACTTCCTTGATTTGCTGCAGGGAAATATCCAGAAAGGTAAGTCTCTTGTGGTGAAATCCTCTGTGCAAAGTGAAGGAGTAATGAGCATGCATCAAAGAAAATACTCAGAGTTATTTTTGCTGAAAAACTCCTGCTGGCAGTTTAAAAGTTCTCTCTTTACATATCAAGATAGAGGAGTGACATGCATGCATGGTCTCTACTGGGAGCAGTTAATTCCAACAGTCAGGCCAAACTGAAGGACTTTGTTCCCTCTCAAACATTCTCCTGTATGCACAAAAATGAAGGTGGAAAACACTCATGCTGGGGGATCTCCAGTCTGGTGCCACCAAAAAGAGCAGCAGCCAGAAGGATTGCAGTATGGCACATTTCTCTTGGTGACAGACAGTAAGCTGTAGTGCCAACTAAAATCAGTGACAGTGAGCAACAGCCCTGAGTTACCACCAGTAGGGGATGCGTTGTTTAATCAAGTCAGTTTTATGTTGGTGCAGAGCGTCAGGACTCACAGCACAGCTAAAGAACATGCTTACAATTCCCTCAGATACTCTACAGCACCTGTAGCGCAATGACAGCAGACTTGTCTCAGCATCTGGGAAGAAATATTGATGAGATGATCTTCATGTAGGGTGAATAAGTACATTTTCCTATATCACTGCTAGGTTTTTTAAGTGATAGACTTTCAATCTATCAAGAAAGCTTTACCATATAAAAGAGACATTAAACAGCTGCTTCATTAATATCTGTTTTTACCTAGTGTTTTTAGTGCAGGGAGAGGGATTGCCTTAGTTGTTGTACCTTTGATAGCAGCTCATCTGTATCAAAATCTGACCTGCAAGTCGAGACTTCTTCTTTTGGGATGTGCCAAAAAGCACTTTCTTAAGAGGAGATGAAAGATGAAACTTGGAAATTTAATGTTTTATCAAAAACTGCCATCCACTAACCAATGCAAAAGCAAGACTGATTAAATGTGAAACATCAAGTGACAGTAAGCAGTGGGGATGGACTGCAGGGAGTCCCCATCTCATTTCAGGTGGTCTGTTGGAGACTCAGGCCCTCTCTCAGTAGCCCAGACTGTGCTCACTTTTTGTCTCCTCTAAAGGTTACAACCACCAAACTGTACAGATGTATCCCATTTCACTCTCTGCTTGCTCTCTCACAGAACAAGCAGGAGCTATTAATAGGTATTACTGTAAGCCTCACCCCTTGCTATATGCTTTTGGTAGTGGGACAGATCCACACAAGAAACCACACAAAAAGGAATTTTATGGGCTCAGTGCTGCTCCTGGCACAGGAGGAGCAGTTCTACAGCTGAGATTATGGACTGTGAGGTTGAATTAAGTGGGAAAGAATCCTAAAAACACTCACATATTTTTCAGAGTGATAATGTGTTTTTGCTTGAACAGAATTAGTATCGAATTTACCAGTTGACATAAGTAGGTATAGTTTCACTGAAGTAGTAAATTTCTATCATTGTTTAAAAATTAACTATTCTTACTGACTGAATATCACTGAAATATCAGATAAGTATTTGAGCACAAAATTCACCAAGTGCACCTGAGTGCATGAGGGGTTTGCCACTTAGACTTCCAAGTTCCTAGGTGCTCCCAGTTCAACTGACCACATCATCTGAGA
The DNA here is from genome assembly GCA_013390045.1 of Picathartes gymnocephalus. Classification (NCBI taxonomy): domain Eukaryota; kingdom Metazoa; phylum Chordata; class Aves; order Passeriformes; family Picathartidae; genus Picathartes; species Picathartes gymnocephalus. The sequence continues at coordinate 26,718 of WEKY01038491.1, forward strand.
GGCTGTTTACCTTGAAACCTACCAATCTCAGCAGGATTTGGGGCTGCAACATTTCTCTGTGAAAGCCATAGAACCTTGCAATTTAAAGTGGGAACATTTCTGTTGGTGCTCATCCATGTTAAAGTCATGTAAGAGCTTAAATTACTTTTCAGTTCTAATTAAACTTTTCGGGAGTGAGAGCCACCACTATAGCTATTTGTTAAAACAGCGTGCAGATGTTGCACAGGGCTTGTACAAACCTGTGCCTATGAACAAATGAAAAGCTTTTAAGATCACAGAGGAGTGTTTGAAGTTAAAAATTAGCCCTGATTACATACACAATAACCTGTCACTTCTTTTATGCTTCTGTAAAATAAAACACTGTCAAGAAGAAACAAAGTGTCCTGAAAAAACACCAAAACATAACTTTACACTTGCTTAAAACGTACTTACAAAGCTGCTAAAAGTTATCATTTAAACATATCTCTTATTTTAAAAGATCTATTCCTTGTCATTTTGATTGACATAAAAAAGCATGTGTGAGTCACAAAATTATTTGCAGCACTGCAGAAAAAATTAATTTATACAACCTTTTATTTTTAATTGACCACAAAATGGTCTAAAGCTAGTTTTCATAAACAACTAGAAGTGATGAAATATAGTGAGACAAATGCATAACGGCATTCATTACAAGTATTCTGCTTTTTAAAATGCGACTAAGTATTTGAATAGTGAAAAAAGCTTTACTCTAATCCTATTCATTTATTTATTCTCCTATTCTTCTGGAACAAAACAGCTGAAAGATTTTTACAATTTTGAAGCAAAATTAAATTTTGCTGCCTAAAATGCCACGAGAAAGTTCATTTGTGTCTTGGGGAAGGGTAAAAGAAGAAAGAGAAAGGAGGGAGAGTCTCAGAGCAGAGCCAGATGAAGAGCAAAAGTTCTTGCATCAGACACTGACAGCAGCAAACAGGGACTCTCTGCCATGAGGGAACCTCTCCTCCAGCGCCTCAGTGCCACTGTCTCCTATGCTTAGAAGTGTGGTTTCAGCCTCCCTAACACAGGCAGGGTGTATTTAGCTGCTTTTATAGTCCCTGGCAGCCTTAGGCACTTTCATTGGTGCCTTCAGCGGAGAGTGTAGGAGCTCTGCACTGGATGCTGATATTTGTGAAGGGCTGTCAAAGACTGCTGTTGGCGTGTTAGGCCTTTGAATCAAAAGAGAGAGGTGGTAGGAACAGGGATCAGGCAGCATTCCCCATCCCTGTGCTCATGCAAGTGGACTATGCTAGGGAGAGGCTGCTGATCCCTGTGACAGGGGATATAAGTCCTTAGCTTGAATGAATCCTGTTTGCTAGATAAATACTGATCCAGCCACTGCTTCCTGCAGGGAGCAGACCCAAACGGCCTCATCTCACATGAGCCTGACTGGAATTTGCATAGCCAAGTGGAGCAGAAACCAGGGCTAGGAAAAATCTCCCTGTATTGAGGAGCGAATTCATTACAGCCACTCCAGTTTGAATTGATAATTCTTAACAGACCTATTTTTCTTCTGTTGGAAAAAAAAAAAAAG
>WEKY01038491.1:28664-67617 GCA_013390045.1 Picathartes gymnocephalus
TTTTCAGCAGGTGCAAAACAACTTACTGTTTGCATAATCAAAGTATCAGAGATGGCTACAGTGTGTTATTTGACATTTTTCAAATATAATCACCCCAAAGTCTGGTAAAGTAGAGAACAATGACAACAGGATCCTACAAAGCTTGCCTTGTACAGTCTCAATACTAAGTAATCATAGAAGGTCTACGTACCACAGCTATTATGTACATTACTAGAAAGTAAGCAAATAAGTATTTGATACTTTGGAACTTTAGACTGACAGAAGCTCTAGGGAAAAAGACAAAAAAAGAGACATGGTTGTCTGTATTTTTTTCTTAAACTTGTGCTAGCAGGCTCTTTTCCAATTCTTATGAAAGGACATAAAAGTCAGACCTGTCTCTTTTTTTATCGTCACAAACCAAAAGACTGATTTGATCTGTCAAGAACAAGACACTGAAAAGCTTTGTATATCGGTCTGACTGCTGGGACTCACCTTCCTCTGCTAAGGCCTCACCAAAGCAACAGAGTAGATGTAGGATATATGAAAAAAAGACAATGCTAATGAGCAAACTTATATTGTTGTAGCTTGTGATGTGGAAACGACTTTTGAATACAAGCCAAAAAAAGCCCTGAACAACTCTTGTTTTCTCATGTGAGGAGAATATACTTCTTCTTTATGGAAAAGATAACTGAATTTGGATCTTAAATTATCTTTAGCAATGCAGCAGTTCATGGTGGCAGTTACTGCACGTGCATACTAGAAGCCAAGCGCAAATACTCCTGTTCAATTTCTTTAACAGCTGAAAGAACGTAAAACAACAAAAAAAAAATTCTGATAACAGCTGAATGGGCTTCCTTCAAACTTCCTTGTTAAGGTAGATAGGGTTTGCAGTTCAAGTTAGTCAGGAAGAACCACTGCGAACAAAGACATAAGGTATAAAATAGCAGTTAAACTATAGCTGTAGCATCCCCTGAGAGTAAATAAATTAGCCACTTACAACAGTAATTGTACTACATATTTATATATCAAGTTTCATCCAGAGATTCCAAAATGATTCAGTGAAATATTAATCATCACAACCTTCCTTATGAACACTTGTCATTATCCTTATTTCAGAGATCAAAACATTGTAACACTTCATTATTTAAATGACTTGCTTAGCTTCACTCAAGAAACCTGTAGCACAGCCATGAAATGTGTCTAGATATGAGGACTTCACATTTTAAACTATCAGTTCAAAGTCTTACACTTTAAATGCAACATGCTTTTGCATTTGGTCTTTGTCCAGAATTTCAAACTTAATTTAAACTCCCATTTTGAAGCCTTACCATTTGTATGCTATGTGGCCCAAAGGAAAACACTGTTCACATAGCTGGAGACTTTGTTTGAACATATCTTTCCCACAAATGTCTTTAGCTAAATCATCAACACCTTGTTATTGTATCACTTACCATAGTGTGCATGGATCTCAGAAATAGTGTTAAAGTGAAGAGGGAGTGAGGTATGTGGCTTTACATTCTTTAGAGAGATATATTAGTTTGTGTTTCCAGCCTGAGACCACTTTCACACCCCTCTTTGAATGCACTACAGGTTATGTGGGGCATGCATGATGGGGAGGAATGTGCTTCAGTGAGATCCAAACCCCTGATTTTTATGGTTTTAATTCTCTGTTCCAGTATGATGGGTACAAAGTTAGTTACTTTTTCCAAATGTGTAAGATAAAAACTGTAGCAAGATAGTTCTTTTAATTCTGAAGTGTTTCTGTTGAAAAATACCCAAGACTAGTCAAATTGTCATGCTCTCTAGACACACAGAGGGATCATGGTGTGCTGCTTTCTTTTTCTTTCCTGAATAACAATATGTTACAGTTTGCCTAGAAATAGGCAGATGTGAAAGAAGTATTCTTCAGTTATCCCCTCGAATGTTGTGCTTTATATAGTGACTTTCAGAACAAATAGGAGTTTCCAGTCCTGAAGTATCATTGAATTCTATTATCATGAAATCAGAGAATGGCTTGGTTTGGAAGGGACCTTTAAGATCATCAAGTTCCAATCCCCCTGCCATGGTCAGGAACACCTTTCAGTGGACCAGGTTGCTCAGAGCTCCATCCAGCCTGGCCTTGAACACTTCCAGGTATGGGGCATCCACAACTTCTTGGTGCAGTCTGTGCCTCACCACCCTCACGGTAAAGAACGTTCCCCTAATAACTAATCTAAACCTACTCTCTTTCAGTTTAAAGCCATTGGCCTCTTGTCCTGTCACAAGTTGCCCTTGTAAATAGTCTCTGTCCCTCTTTCTTGGAAGCTCCCTTCAGGTATTGGAAGGCTGCAATTAGGTCACCCCAAAGCCTACTCTTCTCCAAGTAGCTGTTAGTTTTTCTGAGCTGCTTCCATTAGGAAAGGGAAAACCTTAAGAGATTCTGAAAAGCTGAGGACTGAAATACTGGAGACTAAAACATTGGGAAAGTACTTGGCATTCTGCTAGAGTTTCCACGTTTTTCTAACAGCAATAGTATAAACAGACTTGCCTATATAAGCATGAGATACCTTGTCGCACCTTTTCTACACCATTATTTTAAGTGACTGAAAAGGAGACACTGGCATATGTTCATTTTCCCCCTCCTTGTCATGAGGTGTCCATATAAGAGAGATCATGCTGCCCACATTGTGGCAGCAGAAAAATGAAATGGAATAGCCAAAGAATACTATACTGAATGGAAGGTAATGATCCCACTCCAACAGCACTTAAGAAATATCTTGTCCTAGCAATGTTTGCTGCAGGAGCCAGGAATGGCGAATAAGCTCAGGAAGTTGCCATACTGAAGACATTTGTATGCGTTTAATTTACTCTCAATTTTTATGAAAAAAAAAAGTAATTCTGGAAGTTGTGCCAGACGCTGATATCAATAGATTTGTACCTCATTGAGTAAACAGACAAAACCATTTCCTAAATTTTTCCTACATGCAGACACTGACAACTGATGAACCAATCTTCACAGGTGACTGTACAGAACCTGCTTACTACATCCCATTAAAAATAGCCCAAATGAAAAAAGTTTTATGCATGACTACATCCATACATACATACATCACAAGTGAAACCAGACCAGGCCTAAATATACAGAAAATAACCTTCTTCCATAGGGCTTTCTTAGCCAGATTTTGAAGAATGGCTGCTGGGACTACACAGTAACATAAACAGATATGCAAAAATGAGTGTCAGAGAATTTCATCAATTTACAAGTGTTTCTCCCTCATCTAATTTGGGTTTCCTCTAAAAGGCAAGCTCTCACAAGTCAACTGACAGAAAAAGTGAAGGGCAGCCTAGATTAATTCTAAGTAGAAGACAGGTCTAGTTCTGCATACTATTTGCATGAATTTTGAGATTTCTCTGAGATGCGCTCTTTGGAAGAATTCAAACTCTCCAGCAGTTTCTCCTGGGTAGAAATTACTTCAATACCAACACTGAGCAAGATTCCAAACTGCCTCTTGGATCCCTACACTGTGCAGTGCATGGATGCATGGATGGCTGATGCCATCTGACAATTACTCACTGGCAGTAACTGATGCATCACCCTTCAGGAACAGAGGTTTGCTCTTAGAGATTTATAACATAGAAATATAAGATACCTGCCTGCTACAACTCTCTCTTCAAGCTTAGCAAGATCCTCAAGAGGCCTCTGAGACCACCTCTTGCAGGTATCTCTGAAGAAGCTGCAAACATTACTGTTTCTAGTCTCAACACAACAGCCCTGATGCTCTCTGGGGGTCTCCTTGCTTAAGATGATAACTTTTGACAATGACTGAACTTCCTTCTTCCCCATATAATGCAAGGAAGGGGAAATCCCAACATCCTGCAACTGAAAGAAAATAGCCAACTAATTCCAATATGCTCATGAGCACCAAAAGGCTCCTTGTCTGCCTGCCCCACAGTTCTTGTTATCCCCTTCACGAGATGGAACTATGGGCCCTCTGTGGGCCCTACTATTTTGAATGAAATTTGTCTACAAGCATAACGCTTTATTGTTATGCACAAAAAATTTCACCATGGCCATACAGAACAAGAACTCATAACACTGCATGCCCTTTCTGGCTGGCAGTTGCTGGCAGAACAAAACTATTTGCAATCTTTTCCGCAGCTGCGAAGTAGCCTTTGTGTATTCATTTCTCCAGGATGTAACGCTACTCAAAATGCAGAATTCATTTTTTAATTTAAATGATTGATCTTTTGGACCATTAATCTGACGGTTGAAATATCCCACCACTTGCCTAAGCAATAATAAGATATAGCAGGCATATCCACCATTTCAGGGGCTAATTTTCAGATTGTTTCAATTTATTCTGTGCATGTGCTGTGAAAGCATGCATGACATTTAAATGATTTCAAGTGGCATTAAATTTTTTGGCCATAACCTACGGAATTGCGTGCAAGCCAGAAAGGTTGTGATTTATTGGGAGAAAATTTGGGCCAGAAATATTTCTTGAAAACTGGAACATTTCACTTTGAGACTGAGATTCCCTGCCTTTCTATTATCCCAGACCTGCAACATTTGGGAATTCAAAGTGCCTGACATAATGTTCAACAAAATGTGGCTTACAAATATCCCATGTGAAAAAACTCCCCTAACATCAGCCTTTTTACTGCCATCCAGAGGCATTAATTAATTACCCAACATTAATAATATTAATATTAATTACTTGCAAACAGCACTTTAGAGACAGAAAATGTTTGAAGAAAAAAGTCAGCTAAGGCTTTCCAGCCAATTTGAAAGCAAATGCAAATGATGGAATGTGTTGGACATATGGAATTTTCATTCCAACAGAAAATGGCTGAAAAGGCAATGATAATATTTAGGTGGTTTGACATTAAGATTTTACCAGCTCATGTAACTGAAGTAAAAAGTGCCTATGAAAGGTATTTCAATCATGTGCCAACAAGCTTCAGGTCATACATACCACAGGTATCTTTTTATTCCTTTACATTTAAGGATTGCCTTTAGTAATAGCTGCATGTAACCCTACGTATAGTGCGTGCTGATGAAACTTTATCTTGGGGAGAAGGACTCACCAAGTTGAATTCCTGTGAAAACAGAAGTTTTACAAAGTAGTAAGAAAGAGAAAATACAGCTTTGCCTTGGACAGGTACTGGAATCCCAAGCATTTGCAAGTGACTCAGCTGCCATGAGTTGATATATTTCCATGTAAGCTCAGCAACAACAATACACTGTGGGTGCTTCCTTGGACTGTATCAGACAAAACGGTGACTTTATCAGCTCCTTCACATTGTACTTTTGACCATCTGTTTGAAAAAACAACAGAATTTCAAAGTTTACAGAATTCTCGGTACTTATTTTCTCTTCTCACTCAGATTGGAAGTTTTTTTGCATTTTCTGGTCAACCAAAAGGACAGCAACATAGAGCTTATAATATTTTTATCTTTCTACTTGTGAAACAACTCACCTTTTGCTATTTATCAATGGATTGACAGAAACTGCTTTTTCACCCTCACAATGCACCCTGGCCTTTGCTTGTGCAGTCCAGTCATCTGTGACAATTGCTTTTTAAATCTCTTCACTCTAAAAGACTGTCCAGCAATTTCTCTGTTCTTCCAGAAGCAGGCCCCATAAAGATATAAAGGAGCTGAAAAGTTGAAGTTAGCCTTCCACAGGCTTTTTCGGCTGGGTCAATTCAACAATTATTGATTTCACTAACCTTTTCAAGAATCTAATAAACTTTACTTCTCCTTCCTAACCTACAATATAATGTGGCATTAAAATAACTTTCCTTGAAGAAGTATTTCAAATACACTAAACTGACACTAAAAACAAGCAAAGATATCATAAACACAGATTGAGATTAAAGCTAAAACATTGCACAGATGTTCAAGTAAATAACAGCTGCTGTTATCAAGAAGGCCATCCTTTTTATTTGATACTTCTAAATTAAGGGTTAATAATTTGGGCCAAAATATGTCTTAAAGTTGAAATAATACTCCATTTTGGTACTGATATTTGACATATTGCCATAGCTCAATCCCAGAAGTGCAAAATACAATTCCAACAGTCTAGGCTAATCTTAAGGTCAGTTTAAGAGTTTCAGCTCAAATGGGGAGTCATCCACCTTGTGAGCATGAACCAGGGGCGTGGGATCGATGGATGTGAGGGCCTTTACTCTTGCCATTGACACTCAACAGGTTTGGCAGAGATGCTGATTTCAAGGTAGCACTGCAGAGTTGAGAACTGGCCTGACACCCCATGCTGATGGAGGCTGGGGACCTTGTAAGGAAGACAAACACAGAAAGAATACAACCAAACTCCCTTGGGAAACCTGCAATGACAGAGGTGTCAAGCAGTGCCAGGCTCAGTAAGGGCTACTCTGTAACTTAAATAAAGAAATAAAGAAATCGATCTCAGCTGAAGCTGAACCACTCACAGCACCTAGGACCACACATTTAAAACTATCCTGTTCTGTCTCAAGATGTCTCTCCTGCAAGTGCCATGTATGCACCCCTTTTGTTGTGTAGGAGGCTATTTAAATCACTGACTTACATGCATGCTTAAATGCTTGGAGGATTTTAGTCTATGATAGTATCTCACTTTTTAAGATTTTGGCCTAAGGCACAAGTAGAAGTTGTGAAATGGTTTGCAAATAAATGGGTAATAAAAATCGTATGTACAAAATAAATATGTAAGAACCTTTCCTGCAAAGCTTCTATGAGCATTAGTTTTTCTAATAGGTTAAAGATAATATTATGGGCGAATTGAGAGTTCAGAATTTAAACGGTTGACATATAGTGTCAAACACATATAGTACAACTTTATTTTAAACTACTGATGGTAAAAGTATGAGGGGGAAAGAACTTTTATTTCACCTGTTTGCCTATTCCTTGTAATAGCAACATCTAGGTATAGGAAATGCACACAGCTATGATAAGGAAATGATGCAAACCTGTGAAAACCAATAAACTCCTATTACTGAAAAACTCTTTCAGCACACTCTGTGGAGACTTCATAGTGACAGCAAAAGCTCCTAAACAAGGGTAAAATTTCTTGTCTGATTACTACAATGCTTAGTTATAAGGAGATGAGTTAAGAGGTCTTTTGTCGTGTTAGCCTTCATAATACCTACCTCTCCAAGGTTCAGTAAAACCTTTCAGATTTTCCAAAGACAGTTTTGATGCCTTAATTGCTATTTTTTTTTTTCTGCGCTAATTAACATCAGTTTGTAAAAATCTCCTGCAAGACATTATAAAACATCACTTGTTAAAGAGATTGTGGTGCTTGCTCTTGACAAATGTGAAGTGACATTCTGCCTGTGTCTTTTGTAAGATCATATAAAGGAGCTGGTTCATCTACCAGAAAAAGAAAAAAATCTCACCAGGAACCAGTGAAAAAGACAATACTCATCATATAGAGTCGCAGAGCTAAGTAAATGGTTCACACGTCTTGCTCACATGAGATGAAAGGGAATGAATCTAAATTCATTTTACATTTGATCACAGGCAAGGAATTCTCCAGATCAAAGTGTGCCATAATAATGAAGACTAACTAAATGCAACTAGATCCAAAAACATCTGTCAGGGGCTTGATGTCTAAAAATGGAAATCCTTTATATTAATGTATTGTTACATAACCGCGTGAGAACTGAAAGACTCTTGAAGTCTTATTTTGTTTTTGTGTATTGTGATTAAGAAAATTCAACTAACATAACTTCCCCAAATACGTCTAACACATTGAGAGAAAAGAGAGTTAGATAAAATGATGAGTTTTGAACCTCTGTTCTCTTTGTGTCTGATCAGGCATTACTTTTAAAAGGCTAATGGCAGAAATGCTGATGACCTAAATAAAATAACAGCAGCATAGGAAATGAGTTTGATGGTTGTAATCCAATTTTCAGTGGAGAAGGGTGCACGTTGCACATCACACATCACAAAAACCTTCTCCACAATTAGCACTAATTGGCAACTTTTTTGGCAGTCTCTTTACAGAGGCCAAAACCTGAATGAACATGGAGATTAAACTGTCCTTTTGTTCCTAGAAGTACTCTGTTTGAACAGCAGCTGAAAATTATTGGTACAGCAATGAGGAGAAAAAATGTGGCATTTCTGACTGTGCTGTACCTGTTCTGGAGACGATCTGAATTCATTCTTCAGGGGTGTCAAAGCAACTTGTACATGCTAATTGAGTTACAGCAGAAAAGTGAAAATATTTTTTAACCCTCTTGGCGAAAATGCTTAAAACATGTATAATATTTAAAGTTGTGAAAAAAGTGTGGAAACCTAATCTGTGCAGAAATGGGTTTGTCTCTTTTGATATGAGACGTCTCTTTTGATATGTGTGTGCTGAAGTGTTATTTCCTTCCATTTTTCCTCTGTGTTCACTCATTCACTAATGCAATACTCCAGTTTAGTAGATCTGTCTGGATGCTCAGAAACATTGATGCCCTTTCCAAACTTTATTTAACTTGCCGAGTTGCAGTTTGAGCTTGAGCACACAGCTGGACACACACGGTTCCACAGAGAAGAAGGCATGTTTTGCTGCAGCCAGCCTTGCTCCTGAAAAGCTTTTGGAAGTCGTCAGGCTAAAGAGCAGCTCTTGGCTCTGCAGTAGTTGGGACTTGTAGCGGCATTGATGTGCCCTTCGTGTTTCTGGTTGAGTGAAGCTACAGTGCAACAGACACTTTGATCCATTACACTGCAATCCAGTTTGCAAAGAAAATCAGGGGACAGAGCACAGTCCCTTTTCTGATAGTTTACCAAATCTACTGACTATTGGCTGTAGCTGTCTTTACTGTTTCCATTTCCAAAAAACTGTCCTTCCTATCCCCAGCTCTCAGTAATCTCGGCAGTTTCTGAGAAATGCAAGAAGCTCGGCTTGTGGTGACAACAGTTTCGGTTCTGCTAGTATTATTTTGATTTATTCTAGAGTCTCTTTTTATTCCTGATGCAAAAGGACTTAGATTGGTATGCTGGTGTAGTCTAATAGTACTAATTTCTGGAAACAGTACTTAGTACTCCCTGAGAACAGTTTATTTTCATGGTGCTTACTGAACTTCACAGCTGTCATGTCATTCAGTTTTGACAGCTCAGTCTTTCATTCCTCTGACAGATTTAGATTATGTTCTGTTCTCATCTGAAATTATTCAGCTCTAACTGCATATGCAAAGAAGGTGACAAACACTATTTATGCTTCTACTGCAAGACTTTGTTGTCATCAAAAGATACAGAAAAGGCGAACCAAGAGGATATCACCAGAATTCCTGTTTCTTGCTGTCAGTGTTATCATTGCATTTCTGTGGAAGAAAAAAACCCTTCTGAAACAGATTTTAAAGCATGGGAGATGATGGTGTGGCAGAAGCAATTGATTGTGTCTTGCAAGTCAGATGTACAGCTTTTCTTGAGGTATTCACTTTTCTCAGTGGTTTCATATTCACTTACATACTATGGAGAAATATATGTAAATATCCTTATAGGTCAGGGTCAATGAGATAGCAAGATAGCAAGTGCTACTGATAGCAAGAGATTAAGTATTATTAATGTTTGTCTGTGTCTGAAGAATTTAGTTATGAACAAAAACCCCTGTGAAGGATAGGATAACAGCGGGCTGTAACTTGAAAGACAGCAGCTCTCACTGAACAGGACACAGATCTTTTACATGAAGCAAAATGCAACAACATTTGATCCTGATAACTTTCCTTTTTACTCTTTTATGTTCTCAGGTGTCTTTTAATTATTCTGTTTCAAAACCTTGTTTTTAAAATCAGAGATAGTCTTCTTTATTTGTATTTTTGACCAAATCTTTCAAAGAAAAGTGAAAAAGCATGTACAGCCGACTACAGTGAAATGACAAAATATGCTGCACACAGTAACAGAAGTTTCCATACATTTCACCCTAGTTGGTTTTCAAATACTGGTCTGATTCTGCTCAAAGCTGTTCACATTCAGCACCTCCTTGCTTCATGTTTACTACAGGTAATGTAAATCAGTGCCAATCAGTTCTTCACCATGAGCAGACCTGCTACACCAAAACAGAGCCAAACTATTAGTGAAGAATGGCATTGCAGATAAGACGCCTGAAACAGTTTCCAAACTTTAAACTCCAAGTATGACTGAAATGCAAGTTTTTGAAAGTGGATGGTTTTATTTCTTAGTGACTAAGTGAGCAAGTTTTTTAAATACACATTGCTTCAATTTAACACAAATTGTTAACTAAATTCTTTATTGTTCCATGGATGAGTATTACATATACTAAAACTCCAGGCAAGCACGAAAAAACACTTTCATGAATACAGCTTTGCATGCTAACAACAGTTTCCAGACTCCTGGAGGTTTGGGTCATTCCATTTGACAGACTTTGCAATGTATTTTTAGTGCCTTCAGATGTTAAATTACCCTATTTATTATTTTAAAATGAGACGAGCTGTTATTTAAAACAGATTATTTTCTTAAATCAAAATGATCTGGATTATTAAATTGCCAGATCAGTTAAAAATGTAAGGAAAGAAAAAAAAAAAAAGGAAGAATTCCTTTCCCTTTCTTTCAACAATTTGGACTTGAATCACACTAAGACCTACTCTGAACTCTATGGCAGTTAATTAATGCTCTTATATAATGCACCCATAAGAGAGCACAAGGATGAAAAATTCTGTTTTCCTGAATTAACCAGGGATTTTGTCTTTTCAGCAAGGCCAGGATTTGACCTAAAATATTTACTGGTACACAGATTATTACATTTTTTTCAGGGAGGTTACACTGAGGAATTACATGGCTTGGCACATGTTGTGCTCTATGTGCATTTGATTGCCACACTCCACAAGCCCCCCACTCCTAGAAGCGCAATCAGGGCCAGTGAAGAGGAGGGTGATTGGACCCAAGGTTGCAGCTCTGACAAGATCACGAAACAGAGCAGTCTTCTTTTGGATACCTCTGTGCCCAACAGTGCCTGAGGAAACAAATCTGAAGCAATTGCTGTTTTCACTCAGTGTCTTCAAAACCTGAAGGAAGAAATGTCCTGGTGAGTTAAAAGGGATCAGATTGGATTTTGACACAAAATGAACAAGGATCCATCCTGAGGATCACCCTGGAACCTGTGACTTATAGCCATCTTCCAGATCAACAGTTTGAGGGAGATTTTGTTTGGCTGGACATCTCCTGTGCCTACCTCTTGGTGATCTTCAGGAGGGGCTTTATTGGGATCATCTTGTTGAAGGGCTGACTGAAGAACAATACCAAGACTCCCAGTCACTTCCCAGCATTCCAACTATCTTCCTTCCAGCTTTGCTCTGAGAAATTCCTTCTCCAGTCCTTTTCTCTCTCCTTCATCTCCTTTATTTCATCCTCAACTACTGCTTCTATCTCACAGTTTGTTCCCAAATTCTCTTATTCCAGCACACAAAACTCTAGACTCTTCCTTCTACCGTTCAGGTCCAGAAAATCCGTATTTCCAATTAATTCTCTGTTAATGTTTCTATAAGTAAGTGGTTAGTGGAACTTTTGCCTCCACATTTCTGTAATTTGGCATTTTAAAACAGTGGCTTCATGTATGAGATGCCAGAATACACAATGTTGAAATTACCAGTGAGCATCCTTCAAAAATTTGGTGGTTATTGCCAGTCAAATGTAACATTTGTCCCTGTCTGTAGTATTGCTGAGATATGCCCTTTCCAAAGACATAAAATAATGACTATTTCAAATACCAAAACAACACAACATCAGGAAATAATTAGGAAGTGCATTATCAGTGTCACATCTCTCCCTAATATTCAATTTATATTTTCTGCAATAGCAAGCATGCAGTTAAACTTTCAAGTAAGTAATACAAACAATAACAATAATAGAGTCCAAATAAATCAAGGACATTATATATGATGCATTGAACTTGATTTTAATTCTGGGCTTCAAGCTTCTAGATAGCTTCTATGCTTGTTCTGTTCATGAAGGTTTTACCCTCAATATGTTTCACATTACCATCTAAGTTTGCACAGAACATAAAAAATGAGAACTAATTCATAGTGAACTCAAAGAGACACCACACAATACAAACATCAGAATCTACTTTTATTCTGGCTGAACTTCTGTAGAGTCAGATGGCAAGTCAGATACAAGGGAATTTCAATTTCTGGAAATTGTTTAGGCTGACTTTATTATGGGGTCTTTGAAGAGCTTTGATAGATACTCAGATAGATAGTCTCCTATTTATCTGTTACAGTGCACTTTACAGAGCAAACAATTCTATAATTTTGTGGTCTTTTTCAAGACTTTCATAATGCAGTTCTTTATGTTTAACTTTAATCTTAAGGTGAACTGAAATTTTTATAAGATAAAATCTCAACTGGCATCTGTTAGTGCTGGAAATATAAATCGTGCTGTTCTGTTGGTGACTTGGGCCAAGGTGAGGAGCATTTTGGGTCATGCACTCAGCTCTTACTGGTCTCCATAAGCCTCCATTGTATCTTAATTAACTTTTCTTTTAAATTTTTTTCCAGCATGATCCATAATTGTTAAATACATCACACTGGTTTTGGCTACCCTACTGTCCTGGAGCTCCCTCCCTACAGAGTGCCCAGGTTAGCCACAAGACTGGGAGTCTTAGAGTGACTTGAAGGGTGGGAATGTAGAAGCCTGGAGTTTTAAGCTCTTTCTTTTCGTAAAGCAGAAGAAAAATAAAAGATGACCACTTTGAAAAGTGCCTCCAGATCTCCTTCAACATTTTTACAGCATTCTTGTGTTTCAGTATTCTGCAGGTGATACCCTGATGTTCTTCAGCTTTTCTGTGAATAGCAATCTGCATTTCTTTCATCAGCTTGGAAGCTAAGGAAGAAGAAAATCCACTTTCACTTATATGTCCACCACAAACAGAAGGTCCTTCTAGGTATGAGGAGAAGAAGGGTCACATCATCCTTTGAATATCTATTATGATAAGTGAGGAAAATGAAGGAAAGTCCATAGAGTTTTCCTTCTTGGGTAGGATCCTCTCCTCCTGCATGAATATTAGTGTTTCAAGTCCAGCTTCTTCAGGAACACCTTTAGTCAGACCCTAGACCCCCATTATCTCATATTATAGGAGGACACACTGGGGAACATTTTGGCTTTATCTTGACATCTCTCTACCCCATGGGCTTTTCTAGACCTTTCTTAAATCTTTTTAATCCTGGCAACTATGGTTTTTCTTGGTCTTCTGCCTTTTATTGCCAGTGTTGACAACTTGCCTCTAGCCAAGCAGCTCCCACCATGAGAGATGGCTTTTTCCTTAGTCTGCAGGTCCGACTCTGATCTCAGTCATGACTCTGTAAAGGACAACACTAGTTTAATAAAGGTTAAAGTCCACCCCATCATCTTCTTAGACTGTCCTTCCAGAGCTTATATTCAGCTATTCTGACTCCACCCCCTCAAAATGAGACTTCTCTCAACTTCAGTGAGAGTTGAAGGCTACCAGCACATTTCAGGCATGGCCTCTCCAATTCATTTTTATATAAAGGAAAAAGAGAAACATTTACTCATAAAATTTAGCCATATTTTAGCTGTGATAGAATTTAAACCAGAATATTTTGTAAAAGTTTGAAAAGCAGTAAGTTCTGTGTATCCTCAGCATAAACAGGATTCAGAAAAAAAAAATCAGGCAGAATTAAGTCTGTTCAGTATTTACCTACCCAGGTATTTTCTTTGTAGAACATTTATAAAGGTACAGTTGAGTTCTATGACATGAGCACCTCAAAAATAGATCTGACATAACTCCTGTTGTGGAAATATTTGCCAGTGTCAAATGCTTGCTTGTGACACTGAAAATTTTGCTGAGTCAAGTTGATTCAATCACTGGGAATGTTCAGAAATAATTTTTAACTTCATGTTATAACTTGTATTACAGCAATTATAGCATTGTATTTTAATTTATAGTTTCCCCCTTAAAATCTGACTTTGTATACCTTCACCCTGTATTCAAGTTTGCAGTCTGCCTTTAGTTGCTGTTTCTTCCAGACAGAAAGAACTTCAGAGAGTGCAATTGCCTGACTGTGCTTCAGCCAACTCATTAGTAGATCGCATGCCTATGGGAAACTGAATTTATTCAGGTCTGATGAGAACAAGACTAAGAGAGGTAAGGATACAGTAAGGACAAGAAATTCTTTCATTTAGGTAAAAATCACTTTTTCAAAAGTCTTCTTTCAGTACAACAAAGCTGCAAACAGATTTATTTTTAATCTTAAGGAAGATTAAATTAATAATAACTGTAGAGACAAAAATAGAGGATTCCAGTCACACATGAAATTAATTCTGACACAAAGTATCTTGTTCTCTAGATGATAACAGAATATATAAAATTCTATCTATGCCCACAGCTGGATTTGTCTACCAATCTCATTTAAAGTGCAAATACATTGTCTTTCAGAGAAGGATTTATACATCCTGCTGCCCTCAGCTTTTTAAGTACTTCTATTACTAAATGTAAGAATAGGATTTTATCATTTTCCTAATGGTCTCCTTTATTAGTTTCCTTTTTTTTTTTTTTTTTTAAATAGGTGTCTTGGATGATGGAAGATCCCTCACTTGAAGATCTTACAGTTAATGGATTTGTCATTTTGCTGTAAACAGTCAGATCATCCCTCCAAGCAGGGTCTGGAGAACAGCTGATTTCATCTTCTCTTACAGTAAGAGAATTTGACATATAATGAATAGAACTTTTAATAGTCACATCAGATGTATTTCAGGTGCTTACCATTGGCAAAATAATAAAGCCCACTGGTAAGTGAAATCTGCAACCCTACTGGAAAACTCCACTTTTGATAAATGGAATCAAAAAGCCTGCTATGCTTGTTGCCTTTTTTGGTTCCTTTCTTTTTAAAATTTTGCCTTGTTGCCCAATAATGTTGCTCTGAGGGCTGGCCTTCAAGCCGATGGTGTTCTTTACAGCTCCAGCTGCAGTTTTGTGGCAGTGTTTCAGCATTGTGAGGGATAAAAAGAGTCCTCTGATTCAAGCATGTGGAAAGGACATACACAATGTAAACCCACAACGTATCTACTGCGCACCAAAGGGGGCTGCCACATGATAGCAGCAGTCTGCCAAATCCTCTGAACTTTTGGCATCTAATAATAGGGACACTGCAATAAAAGAAAACCAAGGAAGGAAATTATTAGGGAGCTGGGAAAAGTGACTTATGTCAATTTTTTTTGGGCAATCCCTTTATCCCACTTCATTAATGCAATGATGATTGGATTGATAGAGGCTTAGCTCAGAGTACATCTGTTGGACAATAGCTGCTCTTTATTTATCTCTGTTCTGTGTATCAAAGAGTATAAAGAGAAGTTAACACTCTTTCTACACCCCAGCCTCTCACCCCAATCCCAGAGCCTGGAATTTTCTTTCCCACTGTTTTGCTTCAATTAGAAAGGATATGCTCAAGTGTTGCCTTTGTTCCCACTTCAGAGTGATGGTCTCTAGGACCTGCAGCAACCTCCAGCAAGAAAGACAAATTGAGCATTGTAACCCTCAGGGCACTATTGATCCCAAAAGGAAAACACGGGAAAAGCATAAACAAAAATCTTTTATGAGTAGTATTTTTAAAAAATGTGAAGAAAAAAGTAGCTTATATCTTCAAATATGAGTGTATATAACTAGCTGAGTGAGAATTGATTCATAAATGTTTATCTGCTAAGTGCATATTACATTGTTTTACTAACATAACAGAAATTATCAGATTTGGTTTATTTTTTTTTTTGTATTCTTACAATTTTTTTTTAAAAAAAATACTTCTTAGGATGATGAAAGTAGCAGCACAAAGTAAGGTTTGAACAAACCTCATGTCTTTATGACACTAATCCCAAAATAGCACAGAAAATTTTTATTACTGGCACTGACTTACTTTGTTGAATTTTGCTTTTAGTTTATATGGCTGCATATCCCATGAATTCATGGGGAGTCATCTGACTTTTCTGACTTTTTTTAATTTGAAAATTGTTACATGGAAAGCTGCTGATGCTAATGGAATCAGCTCAGACTTATTTAAGTGTTGGCAGAGTGTGCTGTTATAAATAACAGGGTTTCATCATGTTGCATGAAACTGATCTCTAAATACCTCATGGTTCAATCTCCTTTATTAATTTGTATTTTTATTTTTCATGTCTTCCCTCTGAAAAGTTCTTCAAAACTTTTACACATTAATTTTTATGTCCTGCTCTCCCTTTAGCTCATTCTGCTTTCTTTTCTATGTCGCTCCACGCCTGAACATGAGTGTTAATTTTTTTCTCTATACTCCCTTTCTCTAGTTCTATCTTGTGGTTTTTTCACTTTTAAAAAAAATCTTCTTCCACCTTACCAGGTGAAATTTTTTTCCCAGAGTTCTTCTTTTCTCAAAATGACTGTTTCTGCATCTGTTGCAACATGATGAGCAAGCATTTTCCGCTGGACCAGAATTATCATTCCATAGCATTTTATTTTTTGAGAGTGAAGTTTTAGGAAAGAAAGGACAATGTCTGTTGTTGAGAGGAAGGCATATTATCTACCAAACCACAATAACCAACCTCCCTGCATGTTCTCACGCACTAGTTCTACCAGAACTGGCCTGGATCAGTTAAAATCAGTTCTATAGTGGAGGCAAAGAGCAGAAGTGTTTGAACTTCAGTAACTTCACTCTCTTAATTGTCTAGAAATATTTTGAGTTATGCCTTATGCTCTCTCTTAGATGAGAGACAGTCAGATGGAATTAATTTATATGATTTATCCATTTATGAATAGTATCAAAGAAAATTGATTAACTGTAATATTCCACTGGTTCTCATAAGGAAAAATGTAGATAGCAGCAGGCATATCACCAGGCAGTTGTGAAATATTTATAAACCACAAGAGAGGATAGAAAATAAAATTATTTTGACAAGTACTGGTGAAAAATTAAATTCATTCCAACACTAGAGATTGGAAACAAGATTTATTCAGGTTACTGGAAAAAATTATCAACTAACAGTTGTACAAAACCATCAGAAAGGGATTCAATATATGGGTCATCTTATGGCACATGAACAAGACCTTAGAAAAGTAAAGTAAGTATTTGTAAATATTTTGCCATAAACAAAGCTTTGCCAAAATGAAAATAACTACTGAATTGTACCATCAGAGGTGGTAGTGCATTTTCAGAGAGCTGGACAGGGATTACCTATGGCAAGAGGTAAGCTCATTTCAGACAAGTAATTCTCCTATATTTCCAGTAACTGCATCCTGGAAATCAAAAATCAAATTTCAGCAACCACACTCCAGTGATGTATTTGGTATTAAGAAAATTTTCTGACTTCAGAAAATGAAAGGCACACAGACTTTATTGATGAACTTTTATGGTGCCCAAAGGTTCAGTATGTAAAGTTCTCAGCAACAAGGATTGTTTTCTGGAGCATTGCAACCTTTCCTGGTACCCTTTAACAATACTACAAATGTCTTTGTGGTGCATCATATTAAAAAATGTTATTTCCATTAAAGTCTGTGGCCATGCCTTATAATTTGTATTTTTTGACAAGTAATAACCCTTCCTTAATCAGTGTTTCCCCTCTAGCCATGGTAGGCATCACAAATTCACATAATAAAACATTCATTGTTTGTCAATACAATCCTATTTGAAGAGAAAAAGCAAACAAAGAATAGAAAGGTACTATCATAACTTTTACCGATAGCACCAGAGAGATTTTAAGTAGGAGTCTTCACCAAAAGGTTTCTTTTTAAGAGGCCATTGCTTAGTAGGACCCTGTAACCTTGGAGTTCCTCCATAGGGAATATTGGCTGTAGATAAATAAGGACTGTCACAAGGCAACTCATCTGATCTATCCTAACTGTCTGTGTAACGAGAAAATGAATCTGTACCTATAAAGAGGGTCCAGTTCAAATTAGCATCCTGACAGTGACTCACTCAGATTTAAAAGTCAATCTTTTGATCTCTGTTAGGTTCTATTACTCTTGTCACTGGTCACTTGACAAGGCAGTACAGCACATCTAAATCAGAGCAACCAACTGAAAACAAATTTCTGATGTGTCATGCCCAAGGCTCAACTGTGAGGGCAAATTCTGAATGGCAATTTCTAAAGATAAATTATATTCCCTGGGCTAGAAAAAGTGAATATCTGAATGGCCAAGGGTAAGGAATTGCTTCCTGATTTATATCTTTCCATTTGAGAAAGCCCTTTTCCTTTTGTCAAGCTGGCATGTGCATTTCTTCTTTTGTGCCAAGGAAGAATTTTCAGAGTTCAGAACATAAATGAAAGGTCACAGAAGTATAGTTTGCTTGCACTAAATCTTCAAAGGAAAAGAGGCTGCTAATCACCACAGATGAAGTCTAGCATAGCAGAAAAGCTTGAAACAGCTTCTTCAGAGAATGTTTTAACAATCAGACCCTTTTGGGGAGGGGGGAGGAAAGTAAGTACACAATTGCAACCTTTATCTAATAATTACTACCAGTAGCTGCTATACCACTTTTCCTCAGAAGCATGATATATCAAGAGTTAAAGGCAGTATCAAAGGAAAAGAACATTAATGTTACTCAAAACTGAGTCTGTACTTTGATTTCCAGTATTTTTCACTAGTTGAAATAACAAATTGCTATTTATTATCCTTCCTTGTAAGATAGGGTTTTTTGGGGCATTCTTTGGTTTATTTGGTTTTTGTTGGGTTTTTGGGGGGCGGAGTGGGGTTGGGGGTTGTATTTTTGGTATTGTTTTTGTTTGTTTGTTTGGTTTGGTTTGGTTCATATCTGGTACATCTCCCAAAAAAAAAGTTAAACATGGAGATAGTTCAAAAGGCTTTAAGGCCAGGCAGCTTCCCACTCCCTATCCTTTGCTAAGCAGGATGCAAGACACATCAAAGCTTCTGTGGATGAATATGGTAACTGTTACCACGCACTCTACACGTCTAAGAGAGCTCTAGATCCAAAAAGGAACTTGGGCACTGAACTATGTGAAAACTTCTGAGCTGCTAACTTTGCCATCATAGGTTTCAGCATCTGTTTCCCCGAGTGTCGTGTCGTGAGCCTGGGCTGGCTCCAACGGCGACCTTCCTGCAATGTCTCCGAGTGCCGGAGCCGCTCCGCCCGGCGGGCAGGAGGGCACAGGCTCGGGACACACGCAGCAGGCTGTTAAGATAGCGACCAGACGAAGGCAGGAGGAGCCCTCGTGGGGACATCCCAGATAGAGGTTTACTAAGCCTCTTCTCTGAGGGGTTCCATCACAAGAACTGAAATCTGAGGGTCTGACACAGGATTTTAACAGAGGGGTAGCAGAGGAGGGGTTTGGGGGCTTGAACCAACGGGTGCAAAGGGTAGGCGGGGAGAAGGGTGTGCCCGGCGATACAGACACGGGCACAAACCAACTGGGAGGTAAGGGGCAGAGAACAAACTGGAAAGTGTGAGGGGAACAGGAGAAGGGGTGGCCAACGAGCCAAACACCAGTGGGGTAACAGAGCTCCAACCAGACCCATATAGGGAGAACACAGAGACGAGGCTGTGGCTCTCTCCCGGGCAGGAATAAATCAGTGGGCTATAATATCCTTTAGATGGCAAACCCCTAGGGTTCCACCGTGGGGTCAGGTACCCCAGCCTCCTCACCAGAGTGTAATTCAGGGTGGTGAGTTGGGCCCTTGGTCCTCTCAGAGACGATGCAGAGCATCATCAAAACCTGCAAAGGGGTGCCTGCCCCCATCCCACTACTGCCTGTCTTCCTGGCCCTTAGTCCTGGCTGCACACTGGACACTCCAGAAACACCACT
Source organism: Picathartes gymnocephalus (assembly GCA_013390045.1). Lineage (NCBI taxonomy): Eukaryota > Metazoa > Chordata > Aves > Passeriformes > Picathartidae > Picathartes > Picathartes gymnocephalus. The sequence continues at coordinate 48,369 of WEKY01038491.1, forward strand.
CTGGTGCTTCCGATGCTTAAAGTAGGGAAGGGGAGATAGCATTTTTTTTTTAATTAAAAAAAGCCACAAGGAGGAGGTTCATGGCCTTTTATATAGCATCCTGACACAGAATCTTAAAAATGATGGGTTACAGCCTTTTAAGGAGGATGTTGGAAAAATTAGTTTCATTTCTGCTGTAATACAGAAAAAAATATTTGGGATTTAATAATTTTTCTGCTATTTTATATTCTTTTACTGAATTAATTTTGTATTTTAATGCTAATTAGTAAATGTTATTGCAATAAAGTAAAATATATAACCTGAAACATAATAAAAGTAAATTATGGGGTTTTTTTGTTGGCAACAGCTGACTTCTTCTGGAATGAGTAACTGAGAAGGAGTTGTAAATACCAACTGGATACTTTTTTTTACTTGCTATAAAGAAACTATATTTTATAGCAACAATCAAAGCTGAAAGCCTATATGGAAGGCAGGAAAAGGGAGTAGAACTCCTTTCTTCTTAGATATTTCAATCTGCAGTGCATAACAACAGGTAATTTTTGTTTTCTTGATGAATCAAAGACAATCAAACACAATTAGCTCTGCTCAGACTAGACTGAAATAAGAAAAGGTCATAGAAGAATAACAAAGATCTTCAAAGTTGTTGAACAACTTTCCTATGGGAAACAACTGGGCAGACAAAAACTTTCAGACTGGATGTGACCACGGAGTGATATGGATGTGGACTACAAAACTGTAAGAGGCCTGGATAAGGTGAATAGGGAACGACTGTTTGCTGCTTTTTCTAGTACAGAACTATGAGGCCTCAAATGAGCGAGAGAGGCTCACAGAAAACAAGGGACTCATTCTTCCCACTGCTCACAGCTCTGTGGAGCTGGAGGACTTGGTGCCGCAAGATGCTGCTGCTGATAAAAGTCTCCAACTTCTCCAGAGAAAGTGAACAAAGAAAATACATCTCCACTCAAGCAAATGAAGAAAAAGGTATCTTTGACAAATGATATCCTGACTCACAAATTGGTGGCAGGCAGGAAAATATTCTGGGGAGTTACTACTGCATTCCTAGCCTGCTTCTAATCTCCTTGGGCACCTGCTACTGTTGGAGGTAGGCTATGGGGCTAGACGAGCCTGGGGTCTAACTTGTCATAATTTCAGTGTTTTTGTGAATGAAAGCTGTACGTTGTTCTTGACAATAGGAAAAGAAACCACAGCTCCTTTATTGCCCCATGCATGTTCTAGATGCCAAGTGTGGAGCCTTGGTCACTCCTCCTGGCCTTAAATGTATGCTGAGTTATTGTCCTAACCTCTTGAGTAAGCAAGGATAATTGATCTTTAACCATGCAATGCCTCATATGGAAAAGAAGGCAGATTTTTAAAAGTATTCTTCTAATGTCAGACACTTTTCAGCATCTTTCTAAACAGAGTGTAAGATAAATGCAAAATTACTAGATGATATTTTTGCTAAATTGGAGAACTTTTAGGGGCACTTCAGAAATTGATTTAATAGAACCAATAGTTCTTCTAAGGCTTAATATGCCAAAGTCACAATATATTAAAAAGTAGTTTTGCAAGAACTATATTACAGCAGAAAATGTAGTTCCCATAAGATCATTTAAAATAATTTCATCATGAATATTTGCTGTTGTTTCAGTCACTAACATAATCAGTCACAGTAGGGAAAACATAGATGTTCTAATTTTGTTTATAATCAAAATGACTGAAAACATTCTTCCATTGATTTTGGCATCTTGAATATGCTGGTCATTGAAAAATGCTTTAATAGTGGTCATTAAGAAAATTTTCATAACGTTTCTGATTACAATTATGAAATCTTTTTATCAAGAAATCTGTGTGGCCAATTTCTGGAACTTCGATTTCTCTTCTGATATAATCTTCTTTCCATAATATTTTACTAAAATTAAAAATACAGATAAAAGCTTTAAAGATCAATAAATCCTTGAGATTTTAGAGAGAAAGCTTCAGAAAAAATATTTTATTAGAAAGCTGTTACATGTAAAAGAAAACTAATTCCAGCAAATTCACTCAAAGTCATTCTGTCTGAGAAAAAAAAAGACTTTTTTTCTTGTTTTCCTTCACCTTACCTAGGAAGAGCAACTGTCATTAGTTTTCAGTGATTATGGCAGCATGGGTACATGGGCAGCATCTTTCAGCATTTTGCTGCCAGTTGGGTATTTCTCAAATAAATATGTGGCAGCACATCTCGTGCAACATTCCTGGTGCAGCATGAAGAACTGGAAGAAGATAGAGCACATTCCCACGTGGGAGGCCTGGAAAAGGAATCACAGGTATGATGCAGGCAAATACCTGCAGCAGGAGTTAAGCGCATGCTTTGGCACCCAAGGCTGATCATGTTCCCAGGCATCTGCCCTTCTCCTCTATGTAACAACAAACAGATTTTGCAAATTAGAGGTGCTGATTAGGGACAACCTCGTAGTCTCTCAAAAGACATTACACATGTAATCTGTAGGCTTTATGCTATAGGAATATGTAAATATTCTGAAAATTATTGTCCTCTTTCACACATTTTGGTGAGGAAGGCAATTGTGTGCTTTCACAGTAGGTAAAAAGCTATTTTCTGAAAGCATAAAACTCTCTCAGCAATCTTAATCCACTTACATTTACAGACCAAGGATTTGAGGACAATAAAAATAAAAAATAATGGGACAAAAATAATGTAGGGTAACTCTAAGGGAAAAGATACAGAAGAATTATTATATTTAATCAACTTTCTGAAGTTTGTGAGAGAAGAAATTCATTCAAAGGGAGGGTTTTGGAGAGAAAAAAAATGGCATAGGTCCACAGTGACTTCAAGATTACTGCCATGAGAGCAAATCAAGTCTTAAGCTAAGAACAATCCTCTCAATCAGAGATAAAGGTGATGTTTTATAGATAGAAAAAATATATTAATCGACATCATCAAGGTAAACTGATGAAACTCTCCAGTTTTGCAGAATTAGAATGCATTTCCCTGGTTTCCAATTTAGAAATCCCTTTTCTTTGCAGCTGCCTTCAATATTTGCTCATGATCTCTGCTATCTCACAGTTTTAATCTTTCCAAGATTTCCATGGTTTTAAAATAATTCTATTTTTATTTTCCATTCTATTTCTGCTGGAGTACTTTTTGTGTGCAAATCTTTCAGCTGTTCTTTGCACCCCTAATTAAATCCAAAACTGTTACAAGAAATTGCCTCACAAGCAGGTCACGTTCTGCACAAACAGCGCAGCTCCGTGGGTGGTTGTTTGAAGTACATACTCGCAATCTAGAAATCTCATTCCATGTCCTCAGCAGCAGTGTAATATCCCTCTATCTATTTATCATTTCAGCAGTATCAGTCTTTTGCTATGTATTCCTACCATACATTTTTACTGCCATTTCTGGTTTGAGTATCTTCTCTAGGAACCTTTGTACTTTGCAGTGCAAAACCTCAGATAAATATGTAGTCTTTCAGAGCCAGATCCTAGAATTCAAATTCAGACATAAGAGGGCATAATCATCTTTGTTGTACTCAAGTTCTCAGACTACTGAGATAATACACATTACCCTGACGGGTGCTGGGATGACTTCCTAACAGTTTGTCTAACATGTTGCTTGGATAACAGTGATGCCAAAGCCAAAGCCAAAGGCTGACTTTAGCTAAAAAGCTGGACCTTTTATCAACTACCTACTGCAGCACTGGCAGGAAGACAGGGTCAAAAGAACTTCTGTTGAAGTGTGTCTTTGTTTCGGGCTTAGCCAGGCTGAAGTGTGCTGATGTTTTGGCAAGGTGCCCTGATGCCCTGATATTGGACTGCCAGGCACTGGAAGCCCAATATTTAGAAAGAATAATTCTTCCAATAATACAATACCATGGCCATTGGCATAAAATTAAGAAGGATTTTGTGCTAGTAAAAAAGTTGTAATATGCAATTTGTATTATCTTGCTTTAAGTTTACATGGGAATAGAACTTACTAGCCTTTAACCTACACCTACTCCCTCCACAAAGTAATGGGTTTGCACTAAGCAAATGCCAAAGAAAACTGACTTCTAACATCTTTCTGAACAGACAATGATTTTTTTTTTATTCCTGTTTACTTTGTACATTTTCTTTTGCATTATTTTGTTTCTTTTTAATCCTCTTGGATGGTAAACCAGTCCATTCCCATCATTGCAGCTAACCAAATCATCAAATCAGTGACCTGTCCTTAGTCTGATAGTTCCCATCCCCTTGCTTCATTTCGCATGCTGTCCATAACATAATAGATTTTGTTTGTAATTAAATAACCCCTGAGTGAAATTGATAAGCAATCTTTTCAGCAGGTATCCTCTCTTTCAGAGGAATATCTTGTCATCAGTCTACAAGCCTGTGCTCACTCTTGCTGCCATCTATTACTACAGTGAATTGTGAATTCTTTATCAACAGAGTGGCACTGTTTCACAAAGAAATAGAGGATATATCGACCCAAAGGTAATTAGGATAGGGGAATTCTGGAACTGAATGCTCTCAAGTTGAGGACATATATATCAGGTCAGTACATTGTCTTCTGCAAGTGTGTTAAGGAAAGGAATGGCTGATCCATGAGTTTTAAAGAAACCACATAGAAACCATGATGACAGAAGTTACAGAGTATAGACAACAAATTCCAGCCCAGCACACGTCACCTTACAGCCCCAAATCAGGTACCGAAGTACCAAAGGACATGGATCTTTGATAAACCTCTAGTTTTGCATTCCAGGGACCTCATTTTGAGGTACTTAATTGTCCTCAGGCAGGGCATAGGATGCTCCAAGGGCTCACTCAGGCACAACTTCTCTGTCTTGTGCAATCCAACACTGCTCACTATCATCTGTATTAATCTTAATAATTAAAAATTGAAAATAGTATCAATGTATTATCAAATTAATTCAAGTCTATCCATCACATAAGAAATACTTTGCATTAACAAAATAAGTTGTCAAGTACCAGCCAATCCTTATCTTCTGAGTCACCTAGATTAAGATGCACAGTTTACTGCATCATTCACTTTTGAAGCAGGAGCTTGCTCAGTCGGCCATGATTTCTTTCTCCTTCAAAAAGTTTTACTGTTATCTGCAGATCTAGCTGCACATAAGCCAGAGAACTGACAACATGTTCATTGACCATCAGGCTGGTATTGAATATTTTGTCTGCCTTTTCTCTCCTTTTTCTTTCTTTTCACTGGCAGTTACTGTTCATTTGACTTTCCTCTTCAAAATGATCACCTTATGCAAATCGGAGTTTGTGTCTTCAGCAGTTCTTAATGCTACATGGACTGAAGTTTCATGTTGATTCTATATCTCATCATTTCTTCATTGTGAAGAGAACAGGCTTTCCCTTTTTTTTTTCTTTTTTTTTTTTTTTCTTGGAGGCTTACCTCCAAAACACAGAAGAAAAGGAGAAAAGGAAACACAAGTGCTAAAGGATTAAATGCTGAGCACTGAGAGATATTTATGAGAGCTGCCAAAGGTCATAGCAGGAATGCTCAGGAACGTGCATCTGCTAAGTCCCAGTGCAAAGCCTGCTGTCCATCCTTTGTGTTTCTCACAGAAGAGGATGGGTTTCGAAGAAGCCTACATCAAGGGCAACGTGACACCCTGCTGCAGGCTCGGTGCTGCACCCTTGTATCTCCCTTCCAGTGGTTCAACCACTTGAAATGATTCCATTCTGGATATTTCAGAAAATCCTTTTGAAAGAAAACTGCTATAGCCCCCAGAAACAGGATAGCAGTGCTATTGCTGATTTAAATGCAAACCATTGTGCTGTCAAGGCCTATAGCTACCTGCTTTATTACGCTGCGTTTTGGCCTTCCCTTTCCATTTGTATGAACATCTTTGATCTGAGTTAATACCTTCATTTGGAGATTTAGACAGCTGTCGTGTACATACAAGGGATGGCATTATTTCCATAATCATGGAGGTTTCCTCACCGGCTGTTTCATCTTATCTTTTTTCTTATTCTCTTGAATCACTTTCTGCATGACAAAGACACAGTTGGGATGAAAAGGGCAAGGGCAGAGTGTTTTTACCTTCAGAACTCTGTATTTAACTCCAATTGCTTCTGTCACTTTCATTCAATTCTCTCTCACAATTTAAAGCACATCTAAACAGATATTGCAGGTGGCTATAAAATTACAGAACAATGGAAAAATACAGAAATTTCAACATATTTGTTGGATTTTGCGCTCAAATTGGCAGCAAATGAAGTTACCATCTTATGACTGCATGCTTCTTAGTCTGAGATAATTACTATATAGATTCAGACAAATTAAACTGTGACCTGAGGGCCACATCACAGCAGTCAGCTCCATCACCTTTTGTGAACAAATGTGATACTTAACACTGACATCAGTGCTGATTAGATCAGGTTCTCAGAGTATTTCTGAATAACAAATGCTTGTTCAATCAAAATAAATTACTCATTTGGGGCTACTGCTGAAAAGAGATCATATACGCAAATGAGTTGCACTGTTTAGATGCCTCAGGATGTTTTATTTATAAGTTAAGGTACTGTGACTATCAGTGCTTATTCAGAAGATGCATCAGAAATCTCAAGGTCAAGCATTCAGACTTAGAAAATGCCACCAAATTCCATTGTGGCAATGTATTAGGAAATAACTTTAATAATATTGTTTTATACTTCGTTCCCATGGATCTGTAGTCTCACCCAAGGGATAGAAGAGCCACTAACATCAGACAGGCAACTATGGAAAGCATCCTTTGACATTTAGCATTCAGGGCACAGCTCTAGGCTCCATGCAAGAGTTAAAACCCTGCTCTGAAGAGATATTTTGATTTCCTTATAAACATTTCATTATATTGTAGTACCATACATCCTCAAAAACAGTAAATATTTTTTTCTCAAACACTTTAGAAAATGAATTAATCACTTATTTCCAAATTGGGGGGAGGGGGACAGAAATTAAAGGAAACATTCTCCATTTAATTTAGGTGAAAAACCTGATCCTTACCATCAAATTTTCAAAAACAGGAAATTCAGTGTATTGTTACTCTCATTTTCAGTTCATGGCTCACACTTTGTAGAAGACAGGGTCTCAAAAATTTTTCCTTAAAAGTGAGGACACATTTGTAAAAAATCTGTGGGTAAATGCCTTGACAAATTTCCTACAAAGGCATTTTATACTGGAGGCAAGGACCGAATCTAGTTCCACAGAACTCAGCTGCTGCAATTCCACATTTTATAATTCTGTATTCAACTGTCTGAAACAAAAGACCATTTTTCCTTTCTCTATGGATCCCTCCATCATAAGAACAGATCACAACACAAAGCCTCTTTCACTACACAATTCTTAAGTCTTCCTCAGAACTCTATCCATCCTTCACATTTCCTGTGGGAAAATAATTAATAAAGGGCTGTATAATAACAGCCACACAGAAGAAGATTGAATTGAGATTGCACAGGGAATTTCAGTTTCAGTATCTTTCTTCTTGCTACCATAATATTCTTTTATGCACTTTCCAGCCAACAATTTCCTAGGGTTTTAAGAAAAGCAGACACAGACCCCAAAAATTCTTTCACATGGAATTGCAAATTATGTCCACACATAACCTCTCTATGTACATAGCAGGATTAAGAGCAGGCTGAAAGCTGGGAAAGCCACGCCTGGACTGCCCACATAATTTACTGTGGACTCTGTTGTAGCTTGGCTGAGAACATTAAAACTGTTTAGAAAAAGCTAGCCTCAGGGTATCTACTAGTGGATGGGGTTGTAAGTGTGCTTGGCTCAGAATATCCTGACCCTGATGAACTGGGTAAAAGAGAACTTGGCTCTACTCTAAAGCATCTAGAACATCCAAGCTTTCTTTTCTTCTGGGAGGTCTCTGCAGTCAGCTTCATATATGGTTTTCAGGCAGGCCTGATTTTCATAAGCAGTCTGAAATATCAGGAATGCCTCAGCTTTTAAAGGGAACTATTCACTATTTTGTCTATTGCTATTCCTACTAGGTTTTTGCCCTGGAAATCCACCCTTTATCCATTAAATTATATCATATCTAAAACCCCGTAAGATAGTCTTTAGCACACTTCCCACTAAAATGTACCAGAATAATCTAGTAAATCTAGTACATCTAATAAATTCTGTTTAGTCTATTATGCTTAGTAAGAGATACAAAAGAAACATCTACAGAATAAAGCTGTATGATGTACTAATTATGAACCCTGAAAAGAAGCATATTCCTTTCAAGAGTCTACTAATATAGATTTGTTTTTATTTCAACTCTGTATGACTCTGTTTTTATAGATAATTAAGCCATTAAAAGGAAAAAAAACTGCAGTAAATTATGCCCACATTCTGATTCCTATTAGTACTGTCATGCAAATTGTTACACTCCAGTAGAATGATCTGTCTCTAGCTGAGATAAGCAGCTCCACATGAATGTGGGGATCCAGTGCAGAGATCCTGCCACAAAGAGCTAACAAAGAGCCCTGGAAAAGTCCTTCTGCCTCAGATGTTCTGAATAACCAGAGATAGCTCAGAGAGGTCCTCTGAAATGTGCATGTACATGTGTGCCTGTACGTGCAGCCTCTACTGCAATCTGATTTGCATGAATTGTATCAATCTGATGTTCTAGGAATAAGGAATGCATATCGAATTATTTTACAGCAAGCATGTGCCAGTGTGCTTTTTAAAACACAGAACACCAGGCATGTGACACAATTTTCACAGTTTCTCCTCCATTTGTGTATCTCTGGAAAGCAGCAGTTCTTTTGAGTCAACACCTTGTTTCAGTGCACTTTGTGCCTACACAGGTCTCTCTGATAACCTTTGTGGTTAGACTCCATGGCATGTAAAATCAAATGCCCTTCCCACACACATACTTTTTGTGAATTTGTCTGTCTGGCTCTGATTTTACTCCAACATTCCTTCACAGCCACATGATGTCTTTCAACAAGAACCTCAGCAATATGCTATTCTTTGAGAAATTCTTTACTCAACTGTTAAAAATATGACAGGCTGGAAATCTCCTAAGGCCTAAAAGCAATTTAAATCCTAGAATCAAATTTCTTGTGATGTTCTTACCTTGGATGGACAATTATGCTGATAATAAACTGAATTATAAATTTTTCTATCTGCACAAATTTCTGTCTGAAGACAGGAGTGTTATAAGGCATAGAAAATTGCTCATTTATTACAGTGAAGAACATAAAAGAGGCTAGTAAATACCAGTGACAGCTGAAGTTCTGACAGTAGAAAGGCTAATCTGTTCTTTTCATGTATCATTTCTCAGCATTATAACATTGGAAGAAAATGATGTTAAAAAGCAAATACTGCATGTGACAAAGCAAAGACCTTTGATACAGTATTTTTACAATTATTTCCTGATGTTGGCTTAAGAGACCACAGTATAAAACATAGTTGTACCACACAGTAAGAGATTTACCTTCTACATCTGCATTGCTTTAATATATGAAGCAGGAGGAAGAAGTTTTCAAGGATGACAAGTTTTCTCATTCACCTGATTCTCATTTTTCAATTCATTAGAATTTTTTAGATTCTGAACAAAGTAGCACTTTTTACTGCATTTTAGGAATAGCACTTCATTTGTTTGCTCAACTAAGCCTTAAAAGCACTAAAGACAAACCTGTCCTTTGAAGATAAATCACTTCACAGTTCCTGAACAGATTCAGCATCAAAAAGGTCCTCAGAGGAAAAAGTATCAGCTGTAGGCCAGCTGCTTTGCCAAAGACAATATACCAGTCTTCTGCAAACTTACTTTTCTTCTGTCTTTGTTGGCTAAGATCTTTGTTGGGTAAGTTCAAGTAGGACAAGCTCTGGGAGCAAGTGGGTCTCTTCTTGCTCTGTCTGACACTCTTAAGCCCATATTGGAGAGCTCTCCAGTGTTGAAGGGCTGAGCTCAATCCAAAAAATGAGGCTCTGACTTTCTGAAACTATGTCCCTACAGTGAAACTGGACCTCTGTCCTGCAGTTTTACTTTACAGAGCTCTTTCTGTACCAGCAAGGTGGAAAAGAAATGCCGGTATGGCTACGCAAAGCTGAATTACAGTCCCCAGGGATGGGCACTGAAGGACCATGGCATGTCCTCTGACTGGAATGGTTAACATTAAAAGGTCACAGTTCTGGCTTAGTGGGGCACAAGTTATTTGCTGTATAGGATGGTTCCCAGCATCAGAGAGTGGAATGGCTTCAAATAAAAGGTGAAATTAGGAAGTCATGGTAAAATAAAAGAGTAAAATAAAAATGCATGACATGGAGAGAAGGGGGAATGTTGATATATTGTTTTTCTCCTATTTACTGATTTAAAAATACTAAAAAGCAGCTATAAGTTAAAAGCAGAATACAGCCTTTGGCTTGTTTTGAAAATAAGGAGCATAAAATAAAATCTTAGAGCCAGTCTGAATACTATAATCACACTGAATCTGCACTTGCTGTGAGATAGACCCAAATCATGCTTTTTCTCCTGTGGATTGTCTTTTATTTTAAACTGCCCTTTAATCAGCATCTTCCTTGACAGCCCACACCCTACTGTACTATATATTCCCTGAAATATCTCAGCTGGCTCCTGCCAGTCAAGCTGACAAGGATCTCCACCCAGCTTTTAACAGAACTGCTATTTCAGAAACTGACTGATTTCCTTCCTTCAAGCGAACGCAATAGTGGGTGAGTACAAGTCACACTCTGAACTGATACACTAAGAATATGCTGAGAAATATTGAGCGAAATAGGGCGATGACAATTTACACAGATACAGTTTCTTATCTCTTACTGACTTTCTCCTCCTGTATTATTCGTTTCCCAATATCATTCTTTTTACGAGCACTGTTTCCTTCTCAGATCGTCTCTCTCTCCATTCCTGCCTTTCCCAACAGCACTCCACAGAGTATCAATCTTATCAATAACCCCTTCTCATATAGCAGTCATCCCATCCTTCAAAATCATCTCTCCTTCGCACTTCTCTTAAAACAGTTGTTGAAAGCATCCAACCCAAAGGTTTCTTTTTATCTGGAACATCTTCTTTTGCTCTACACATACCAACATGTACTTCCCTAGCTTTGCTGTAAGAAGCTCTCTGAGTAAAGGAGAGGTAGAGGACTCTCAGTCTCAAAAAGAGCTTGATAATTTGATGGAGTATATTGTTTTTTCCCCTTGGGAAAAACAAATACACAAGAGCTAATTCACAGTAACATTATATCATACATCATTCTGGGACAATAAGGAACTGATGGGCTGCTTGAAGCATTACTAAAATGTCTGAGTGTGTGTTTATGTGTGTTTATGTGAAGTTTATATGAAACAGAAAACTACTCTTTTCCTTGGACATGCTGGTAGGAGATAAGTACTATCTATATCAGGTGTCTAGCCAAGATTTAGGGCTGCTTATGGACAGTGTGAGATGGTGAACTCTACCCTGTAGTTTTTCAGGATTTTTAAGTAACAAAGTTTAGTAATTTGTCAACCATTTAGCTAAAAAGCATTACTTGCAAGGTGTAAAAGAAAATCACTTTACAGAGGAAGTGTTGGGATTAATTATATGGCCTGGTTGCAGTGTGTGTCATAAATGATGCATGTTGAAACTTGAGTTTCATGTTTCAACTCATTTCATGAGTTTATGAAGGAGAAAATCTTTGGCTGTCAGGCAACCATGCCATGGCCAGAGCCTGTTCCACTGCCCCAGACAGGTGCAGAGTGGCCAGGGAGCACTGGGCCAGCCCAGCCCCAGGCATCAGGCAGAACACCATGGGCAGGAGAGGGGGAATCTGGCACAAGGAGTGTCAGGACTAATCAGGGTACCCTCAGGACCCAAGGAAATTCAGTGCTGAATCTGAAGCACATTCTGACTCCTAGAAGAAAGACACCATGTCTCCTTCCTGAAACTTCTTTCCCACAGGAAAAAAAACATGCCTTTTAAGCTGCCTTTGTGGGATAGCTGTCGTCTGAGCTATGTATCCCAGGGAAGATGCTAGAGGACCTGACCAAAAGTGCCTGGCTTAATGCAGCATCTGATGTATCCACTGGCAAGTTAGGGTGAAGGTAGGTATCTCCTTCCCCAGTCATTTCAACCTGTGCTGAGGGTGGGTGAAGGTGTGCCCATTGCTCCAAGGAGCAACTTCCCATGTTTTGGCAAGTTTTACCAGACTTTTAGGAGCAAAATGAGGATTAAATAAAAGATATCCTTAACTATGTGCAGTTCTAGATCACTCATTTCAAAAGGGTGTACTAAAAACCAGTAAAAGCTAACAGAAGGACAACAATAAGTATGGAATAGCCTCCACAGGAGCAGAGACTGCACAGCTGCACCGTTGTGCTAAGCACCTCATTTAGGAGATACATTTGGGAAGCATACCCAGATGTACTCATATACATACGACTGGATACCAAGGGGATGGATAGGGATGAACTCCTTACTAACCCTTGAACTGAAATGTAGGAGCCAAGGATGATCAAATAAAGTCAGAAGGAAGCAGTTTTAAGTTTCTAAGTGCAGGAACATCCTAGAAGACAGAATCAATTTTTTAAATCAGTTATTTCTAAATGTCATTAAAAGCCTTATGGTTCTAAGGAGGAAGAAGCACTTTTATATAAGTGGGAAATACATTTAAACTGCTGTAATATAAAAGACTGACTTCTGCTAAGCAGAATAAAGTAGCTTCAGATGGTGTGAACATCTGACTTCCTTGATTCTGCCTTCCTTGCAAACACAACATTCCCAGATGATGTCTACATGAAAAAGCTTTTCAGTGTGACAGAAACAGATTAACATATTGGAGCACTGAAACCCCTGCACTTACACAACATTTGGTTCAGTGGTTTTACTCTGGACTAAATGTTGTCCAGGCTCCTCAACAGAACATACCCCTGTATAGGATTTGAGATTCTCCAAATGACCAGTCTCTCACTTGAATCCCCATTTCTCCATGTGGACATCAATATGCTTGGCTTGCACCTGGAACTTACCTTCTGGTTTTATTTCCTCCAGAAGGAAGAATTTCCTCTAGATCTGGGCCAATGTGGTGCAAGGCATGACCTCAGACTGAAAGAAAGGAAAGTGTTAATAGTTTCTCAGCTTGTTCCCTTCAGTACCTATCACAGGCAGAAGTTCTGCAAGAGAAAGGAAAGAAGCTTTGTCCTCATTAGCAGGGTGTAGGAGGTCAAATCACCAGCTGACAGAAACTGGCACTAAGAGAGGAGTTAATGGAGTTTTAATGAGTGAGCTGAGCCAATAATCACACATATACCTGGCTTCTGAACTGCCTTCAAGATAGGAATGTAATTTTAAGCCATCTCCTTCTGAAAGATCTGAAAATTTGTACATTCTCATTGAGGATCATACTAGTTTTCAAATTTGTAGGGAATTAAAAGTAACAGGGTTTCACAGATTAAGAACATCTGCATTTCTCCCATTCAAACTCCCAATTATCTATCATCTGTGCTGAAAAAAAATCAACTGGTCACTGAACTTAAAACCCCTTTTGTTAAGAATAGAATCAGGAACCCCTCTTCATTAGTACTAGCGAATTGCTTTAAGAACTATCAGAAAAGTGTGGTAGCAATTGAAGTGTTTAGTAAAATGAGAGATGACTAACACATGAATCTTTTCCTTAAATTCAGATCAGTGCATAATGATAATCTTCTTTTCTAAATGCAGGGGCATAGATATTTTGCTTATATAGATTATACTTAGGAAGTTGAGTATTGCATTCATACAAAACTCTCCAAATTTAGCTGTTCATGTACACAACCCCACAAAAGAGCTGCTAGGATTAAGAGAATGAACTACAAATAAATAAAAGAAAGTAAAAAGGATGTTTAGCATATAAACACTCTAACAGTTAACCTGACTTCCCTGGGAGAACTTTCCTACTCTAGGAATTTAACCTATGGGCACACATAATCAGCTCTTTCACCTTAAAGTTGCTGAAAGAATGATTTGCTTAAGAAGATTAGGTTTTTTTAGTGTTCAATAGAAGTACTGACAAATGAGCCTAAAATGATTATAGGGGAACTCTTTCAACACCATCTTCTGATCTTTTATTTTGAAATAGCATGCCTTTCAGTCAAAAATCTTTTAATCTGACCTTTTGTGTTTTTCCAAATCAATGCTCAACTTTTCATACCTTCTGTATTCAAATCGTGTATGTGATGAGATGGTTTTCAAGGCTCTTTTCATCCACATGGATGATGAACACAATAGTCTCCTTAAATAGAACTTCAGTGCTAGTTTATTTCTTCTGGTCATTGTAACTGTATGCAGCTTCCTGTCTGCACTAGGGCACTTTACCATGCCTGTGCTGACACAACAACTCTTTTTGAACTGTACTATACCAAAATTACTTGAGTTAAAAATAATTTTCCAGAAGGGGGGGATTTTTAAGGGCAGGTGGAAGACAGAAGAGGTGATACTGAAAAGCAAAGATGGAAGAAAGCTGTCTCAGTGGGATCATGGCTGGGAAATAGATTTTTCCATCATTTTGCCTGTATACCATAAACCTGAGGTGTGGCGTAAGACTGTAATAGAGTAAGCATTGTAAGACACCTGCAGTGGCTCTGTAGTTATTGTTTGCATGACAGGCTATTTCCTCATATAAAATCTAAGGATCAAATTTTGGATGACTGACACAGACTTACAGAGTAATCCTCTTTTTTAAGGTATAGAATTATCTGGATCCTTCATTGCTACACAATTTTATACAAACATTGAAATTATGTGAGCTTTATCTCTACTTTTCCTATTCCTATAATTCTCAAGCTTGGGAAGTTTATCCTACTCAGCTGTTACCATCATCTGAAAAACTGATGCCACAAAGAGAAATCTATATATATTATTAATTCTTGCTCAGTAAAATGAGTAACTTTCCCACTTTAAGTTATGCTGCCATCTACAGATTGAATAAGCACTTGCAATACTCTGCTTAGGATAAAGGCAATCCAGGTTGGGAGAGGTCTCTGGCCCCTAGTTCAACTGCCTCCACAAAACAAGGATAGTAGTAATGATAATAAAAAGGGGAAAAGTATGTGATTCTCAATGCAATTGTTCACCACCCTCTGTTTGATGCCAGGCCTCCCTTCCCGAACCCAGATCGGCTCCTCTTCCAGGTAACTCCCCCCAGTTTATATACTAGGTATGATGTTCTGTGGTGTGGAATATCCCTTTGGATATTGGGGTCACCTGTCCCAGCTACGCACTCTCCCAGTTTCCATTGGGTACTTCCTCACTGGAGGAGCATGAGAAAAAAGCAAGAAGAGGAGCAAGAAAAAAGTCCTTGACTCAGGATAGTCAACTTAGCAAAAAACCAAAACATCAGAGTGTTACCAACACCATTCTCATTCTAAATCCAAAACACAGCACTCTAACAGCTACCGAGAAGAAATTAATCTACCCTAGCTGAAACCAGGACAGTTGCTAAGAGCTTTATTCCATTTGGTCTTACAAACCTCCTCAGATGGAGGCTGCACTGCATCTGGGCAACCTGTTCCACTGCCTGACTGTCCTCACAGGTAAAAAGTCCTTCCTTTTAACCGTTGTAAATCTGTAATTTCAATTTAGGCTCATTGTCTCTTGTTCTCCTACCACACACACTATGAAGATCCTGGCTCCATCTTCTTGCTACCTCCTTATAGGTCCTGGTGAGCTGCTGTTGATTCCCACCCAAACTATGCCTTCTCCAAGCTGATGAAGCCCAGTTCCTTCAGCATCTTCTCAAATGACAAGGGCTCCAGTGCCCTAATAGCTCAGAGGCCTTCTGCTGAACTTGGTCCAGTTCTTGTATGTTTTTCTTGTGCTAGGGACCAAAACAGAATGCAAAAATTAAATGTGTTCAAACAACTGCTGAAAATTGGGATGTAATACCTTCCCATGATCTATTGGTTGTATCCCTGCTAACCCATTCCAGGAGGCTGTTCTTGCTGCCAATGAACAGAGCTGAACAGGGCCCATATTCAGCTGCCCACTAGGTCCCTGCAGAGCTGGGCTGCTGCACTGCTGCTTCCTTCCCACACGTCTGCATGTCCTTGTTGAGTGCCACACAGTTCCCGTTGGCCTCTTCCTTCAGCCTATCTAGGCTGCCCTGAGCAGCAGCCTGACCCTCCAAAGTATCCATTTGTTCCCTTCATTTGGTATAATCTGCAGATTCAGTTAAGGTGAATTCCATCCACTCTTCCAGGCCACTGACAAAGACATGAAGGAGGATGGGTCCCAGAAGACACCTCAGTGACACTCACTCTGGGGAAGCTGTGACCCCTTAACCACTACTCTCTGAGTCTCATCATCCAATCACATTTTCACTCATGGTTGTCCACCCATCCAAACCACAATGTCCTAACTTGGTTTCACAAATATGGTACAGTGGCAAACAGACAAGGTAAATGATGGTTTTTTGTTCTTCCCTTTTTCACAAATCCACTCATTTTATCACAGTTAACTGCCTTTTTTTTTCTTAATCAAAAGAAAGTAGAAAAGTTTTTTTCCAAAGTTGGTTAGTATGTTTTCTGTGCTACCATAAGGCTTCACAGTAGCAGGAATAGACGCTGCACCTTGTAAACAATGTTACATGGTTTTGGTTTTATTATAAATGTTGTTTCAGTGATGTCAAGTACCAGCCCGATCTTGAAGAGCTTACTGAAATAGGCACTCCCAGCTATGTACTACTGAATCCTGAGATCACTCGCATTAACTTAATTTGGGGCATTCATCGAATGTCTGATAAAGCAATCAACAACTTGTCACTGTTGACTCAAGACTTTTACCTTTTAACACTAAGTACCTGAACACAATGAAAACACAATATATTTAGGAAACCTCAGTACAACATTTCAATTAGAAACCTCTAGGCTGTAAACTTGTAACTTTATTGCTTGAATAGCATTTAGTATAAAACATTTTAAAAAACTACTATGAATTACAAGATACATTTGTTTGCTGCAAATACTTTTCCAGGACTTAACTTTGCAAACCAGATATCTATGAAAACAGGAAATTCATGCTGGCTGCCCATGGTTTCTTTAAGTTCTGTTAGACCTGCCTGGTGTAACAGTTTTATTCCAATGCATTCAATGCATTTAGAGTTTGGAATGATTTTGAAACATTCCAAAGGATTTTGGTAAAGTTTTTTTCCCTAATCTGTATTAATTTCAATCTACAAATTTTTCCTGTTTGTGACTTGAACCTATTATTCTCCCTCATGTTCTTGGCATTACATGTAAAATACCAACATTGTACAATATTCCTGCAATCTTTCTTTATGTGGAATCTTAAAAGTCACATTTCATTATTTCTCTCAGACAGACTGTTGCATAACATGAAGGATCAAGGTCAAATGATATATGAAGAGAGACTTTTAAATCATTAAGATGCTTGTCCTCAATTTTGATCTCTTTTTCACTACTTTCCAAAAAATATGAGAGATTCTGAACATTTTTCAAAATGAGTCTGTAGCATCCAGGTATATTCAGCTGTAATGGAGACACTCTGAATTTGCACAACTCCAGCTCATCCTCAGAAAGTCTCTCATGGTACCATTGTCCAACTTTGTTACTGGGATACTTGATACTATGTCCCACCATTGGAAGAACCACCTTCAAAGAAAAAAACAAACATATTTGAGGTAATGCTCACACATTCCCCTTTAAATAAATGTAATAATTTTAAATGTGTTTAAACCTTATGTTTTGGGGCCTGAAATAGTAAACCACCAGATTCTCTTGTGAAATGAAGCTGTGCATGGCAGGTATACTGAATGTAATTAAAGCAGAAGAAATAGTCATGTACCAGGACTCCTAAAACAAAGTACACCAGTAAAGACATTCAGTTGCCATATATTCAGTTGCCAAGCAAGACTTCACAACTACACTCTAAAACCTTCAAAAGTTAGAACATCAACTGCTTTTGAAAGTTTTTCCCAGTAGACTGAAGTCTTTCCCAAAGTCTTCAGCTTCAGGACAAATACTGCCATACTGCAAATGACACTGTACTTATTTCCACTACCAAGTAAATTTGTTACTAGAGTGGAGATTAGTTCACATGTGTTTTCTTCAATGAGTACTCTGCAAGGGAAGAAGACTGCTCCAGTTAAATTAATCACATTATTTAAAAAAACCATTTTAATCAAATAAAAAGATCAGCAACTCAGAGTTTTTCATACAGACTTACTTGGTATATAGAATATTTGTTAGCTGATTCTTCTGAAGCAGTGACTACATGAACCTGACAAGACATTTAAGAAGAAAAAAAACACCAACCTTTTAGAAAGTAAAAACATACGCTTTATTTTAAGAATTTTGCACTGTACACACAAACTTGCAAATATTAAGGTTATGAGACTACTGCTTTATATTTAGAAGGAATATATCTACACAAAATTCAGTAACTCAATACTGAATTTAATACGTCTGCTTTTCATTTTACTTGATCTAATTGTTTCATTAACATTCACTCTCAAAAAATACTGGTAAAGAAAAATCTCAATTGAAACACAAGCCATTCCATAGGGACTGAAGTAAACTTTCAAATGCTCTTGCCTTCAGATTTGTAAGAGGTTCACCGAAATAAATCAATTGCATTCTGCCTCTGCACACACCTGTTTGTTCTCCAGTAAAACACTGCACAGTTTATGATTTATCTGATCAGGACAAAGACAGAATCATAAAATGATCAAGTTGGAAAAGACTGAGTTCAGCTGAAAACCTAACACTGCCAAGTCCACCACTAAACCCTCATCACATACCTCCGGGGATGGTGTCTCAAGCACTTCTCTGTGCAGCCTGTTCAAGTGCTTGATAACCCTTTTGGTGAAGAATGTTTTCTAATACACAAGCTAAATTTTTCTGGCACAACTTGAGACTATTTTCTCTTGTCCTACTACTCGCTACTAGGCACTTACCTTCACAATAAGGCATGCTAACCCTAAAAGAAGAGAGCACTTCAGAATGGACTTCAGCATGTCAAAACCTGGGACCAGACACTCCCCTGCCAAATTCTGCTCACTGGCTCACCTATGGCTCTATGCACAGCTCCCAGGCTGAGCTATGGGCAAGCAGAAGCACTCCCTTGACCTTTACTACTTTACCAAGAAGACTGCAGCATTGCTGCTACCAGTTTAGACCCAGCACCAGTGAAATTGTGCTAAACGTGCTTTGCTTCTTGTGAGAGACGGTCCGAAAATCCCTCATCTGCCTCACAACCGTCGCCAAAGACAGAGACTGAAACCCTAAAAACCCCAAAACCTTTGCACAGGAGTTCTGGCTTGGCTGAGGTGGGATGTC